>JZLH01S0070454.1:37333-57372 GCA_001188425.1 Eucidaris tribuloides
TGACGTTACATGGTTCAATCCGTGAATATTTTCATCATGTATTTTCCTCCAAATCCAGCTAGTTGATTTCACTTATGTCATGATAAGACTGCTCACCGAAGTTAACAGCAACACATCCAAAAAAACTGAGTGAATAAAGTCAATCGTACCGAGGAAAGTTGGTATATTAGGCGAGAATATAGACAGCTTCACGGACATGACCATTATTCTCACACGCACGCACACAATAATCTTCTTCTTCTTCTTCATGGTGTTTTTGACCCAAATGAGCCGTGAAGATCACCACATAGACAATTAAATGTGGTTTCATCTAATAGCAAATTAATCCTCTTTATATAAACCCCATTTATGGTAAAGAAGGTTTTATTAAGTATTTATCTTCAGTATTGCCCAACCATAAGAAATTTTAGCAAAAGTTCATTGACCTCCTGTGGCCCCCAGGGCGTTAATTGGACTGGGCTCCCCTTTTAAATTTAATCTTTTGACATGTACTAGACATGTAGAAGTTTGGTGCTTTTATCAAAAAGTGCACAATTTTTCAGCTTAGCCGCTCTACTATTTCGATCACTTATACCATGATATGAAATTGCTGACTCTAAAAACATCAATATATACCAACAGGGCATATCTATTTATCAGTGATATAAGAAATTAGTTCCCTCTCATTTAATAATTTTGTTGAATTATGTTTGATTAATTGTTGTAACTTATAATAAATACGACATTAACCTGTTCATACAAATGGTGACTACTAATTAGTGTTATTTGTGTGTTAGGGTTCGGTCACAATATGTTTAAAGGTCTTTTCAGTCTCTGTGACATTTCATAAACAATTTCCCTTTTTATAAGATTTTATTGGACACCATGCAATCTCATATGGTCCTAAAAAGTTTTTCGCTCGCTTCGCTCGCTCGCACATTGATATAGGCTATGAAAACTCAACTGCAAAATATAATGCTATGGTATTTAGATACTGTTTTTACATGACAGCAAAAGATCGAAAAACACATATGTAAAAGATCTAAAATGTAATCACAATAAAAGTTACATGCCAATATTTAGAGATAGTTGTATATTTTGCACATTTTGAAATTTCGTCGGTTACCCCCCCCCCCCCCCACCTCCTCGGACCTGATTTACGCCCATGGGCACAAGAATACTGTCTCCACTCCGGCTCCACTCCTAAAAGGTCCCACACTCTTAAAAATCCCGGGTCAGACTGACTCGGAAAAGAATCCGTTGGGGGCACACCCGGAAAAGGTTAGTTCCAAATCTGCACAGAAACATCCATGAAATTCATTTGAATTCCTTGTGAAAATGGTATTTTTTAATAACATCACAAACAACATTTAAACAAAAGGACAAACAGACAAACAGACACACACACACACACACTCACACACACACACACACACACACACACACACACACACACACACACACACACACACACACACACACACACACACACACACACACACACACACACACACACACACACACACACACAAATTATTCCAGAGATTATGACAGGAAAATAGAAGATTAATTTCCTGTTATATTCATATTTGTATTTATTCATAAAAAGAAAACAAATGGAAAAGAGTAATCTTACTGGAGTGCAGTTGATGTAAATGCCATAACTTATCATCAATTCTGTGGTCAACAGACCTATTACATAAAACGTTTACCAGAGAATAACTCTTGTTATTTTAACCAAAGTTTCTTTCTATGCTTAATGGTACAATACAGTATTACCAAAGTAATCATATTTTACCACAGATATTGCCCTGATAAATGATTTATGCAATAGGGCCCAGTAATGTTTTTTTTTTTATTTTTTAAATCTCAATCACTTAGTTTAATAATAAGTTTCAAGAAAATATTTTATTCCTGCGACGACATTGCGGTCAAAAAGATGTTACCATGGTATTGCCTACATTAATCCTTCCAGTCTCATACTAAGAATAGTAAATGCAATGTATGCACAGTATTGATGCAGTGGTACCAAGAGGGTTGAGATAAAAAGTGACCAAAGACCTCTATCTTTGACCTCAGATGTTATCAGTTTATTTTTGGTTACACAAAATAGAGCTAGTTTTGTTAACCAGTTGCTCCTAGATACTTTCAATTCCCATTGAGTTGATACATGGTGTGATGGCCAAGTGGTTAGAACGTCCGCCTCACAATCGGAAGGTCGCAGGTTCGAGCCCCTGCTGGGTCATACCAAAGACATTTTAAAAATGGTACCTTCTGCTTTCTAGCCAGGCACTTGGCATTCTAGAACAAAGAAGGGTAATAGTAACATTTATGTTATGCAGGGCCCGCAGGAAGAACAGTCTTTTTGACTGAAGTGGCTACCCTGGGTAAATGAGAAATATTATTATTATTATTACATGGTAGTGGTACATCTGGTTTCCACAGCCAACACGATGAAAATTTGTCTGTTTTAACACAAACATTGCTGTCAGACAGACTGACTGACGCCCTGACAAACATATGCCTTTGGCACAATTATGTAGTGGAAATGTAAAACAAGGACACGTCCTAATAAAGTAAACACAATTTCAGAGTTTCTTCCTACTAGCAGATATTGGTACATATATCCTAAAAGTAGTTATTCACATACATAGCTACAGCACACACTGTACCTACCCATTTGGTCACTTTTACATTTCACATTTAAATAACACTCTCAACTTTATTTCCAATTTCCTTATGATTCTAAGGTCTGGAACAGTCTCCCTGACCATGTTGTTGGAACAATTTCTCATATGGGGCTTAAGTCTTTTAAGAGCTGTGTGCAATGGTTTCTCTTGGAAAATTGCAATAAATGTTTCTCATTTTCTACGATTGAAAGTGTTAATTTTACCCAGTTGTAGTGAACCATGTGATTGGGTTTTGGATGTGTTTTGATTGGCTATTGACTGTTCAGCTGTATGCATCTTACATACAAAACCAAAAATTACCCCCCCCCCCGAAAAAAATACATACATAAATCAATAAATAAACGTAATAACAAAAATAAGAAAAGGAAAGATCATTGTTAACATAATTACTGACATACCCCTACTGCAATGCACCTAATCAACAATTATACATTGTATAATTAGAAAACGAATAAAATTATTCATAATTATTTCCATCAAAACGCATACCCCCTGACTTTATCATTAATGCACTGTTGATATTAGTATTCTCATGGCAGCATTATATAATATGTGTATGTTCATGTGTGTTGTGTGTACTGTGTACATACTTTACCATGTGACACAATTGAAGGGAACTGTCATTTTTGTTCTGAATTATTTTCATAATACACAAATATCATTTTTATAATACACAAATATTAATTTGGATCATCTCCTTAAACACAGTTTTTGGTATGGTAGAATACTTCATGATTGATCAGAAGTAAGTTGCATACTTATGTTTCTATGTATTTTTTCATATCAGTTTCTAGGTCAGGCACCACAGAATTCATACATGTAACCCTTTAGTCACTGAAGATTCTGTACAAAATGGCCTATGGTTCCCTGGAAGGTACAGCAATAATGCCCTCAACGGTGAACAGGAGATGGGCATATAATTAATACTAGAGCACATTTTACAGACGCCTGGTTTAGGGAGTAATAAGATGGTCGGTTTGGGGCATTTCAGTGAACTATGGGCGTACAATGGATACTAGAGCGCATTTTATGGACAAGCGTTTCGGGCGGTTTAGGGAGTAATAAGATGGGCGGTTTTGGGCGTTTCAGTGACTAATGGGTTAAATGACCTTGTATGACCTTGCTATTCACAGTACATGTTTAATGATTGAATGCACTTGCAATTAAATGGTATACAAAGCTAATTTAATGCAATCATGTTCACAATCATTTTTACAATAATCTGACAGAATACCATTTACGTTTGGATAATTCTTCTGCTCCTTTCTCTTTTGACAGTAATGTGTGCTTAGTGAGTTGACTATTCCAGAATACTATATACAGTTACTTAAATTCTGTATTGCTATCAGAAATTAAATATAATACTAGAATTTATTACATTTATTATGTTTCTACAATCTAATAAGAATGATAAGAATGTAATCATGTAAACTGTTCCTGTCAAAGAATAAAAAAACACAATGAGAACACAAGTCTAAATACCAGAAAGAAACTGTAACAAAACAGCATAGTGCTTGGGCAGTCATGAAGATATAAAATTATGTTATCCACCAGTATCCTCTTTGCTATGACCAAACTTTAAAGAGCCACTGGGCCCACCTCTCTCCTTTCCAAAATAAGGAGACATATACATTTTTTTTCTGTGAAACCTACACTCTACCTGATAAAATGCAATTGTACATTATTGATAATTTTCTATCAACTTTATATGCTTCTCATGTGAATACACTAAACAATACTTCTATAATCAGAACTGTAATTCATAAACAAACAAACTTGCACCAACTCCAGCTTGATAATTTCTCCTCTACTATTAAAAAGTCATTGATAATTAATGGATACTTAAAGTCCAAGTTTAGTTTTGGGGATTTTTTTTTATTTGAAAGCTCTATGCCCAAAAGTCATATCCCAGCAATAACAGATTCTGAATGTCTTTAGTTTTTTTAAATTAATTGTTGAAAAACCGTTCGGGGGGGGGGGGGACCCCGAGATTTTCGACATTTTACATTATAGCATCCAAAGGGTTAATAAGGTGTTAAGGGTATACGAGTTATACTTCATCTGAAAGAGCAGACTATGACCTTTTAGATGAGGTGTAACTCAGATAACCTTAACACCTTTATTAACCGCCTTTGATGCTTATAATGTAAAATATAATTGAAAATCTCGGCCCACCCCCCTCCCCCACCCCCTCCCAAGATTTTTCATGAATTAATAAAAAAAAACCTAAAGACATTCAGAATCTATTATTGGCAGGATGTGACTTCTGGGCATAAAATCTTTCAAATTACAAAAAATCCCCAAACTAACTTGGCTTTAAAAGGCCTCCATGCATTAAGCAGTAAATGACATGATTGGGGTAGTCCTCAACTTGGCTGATACTACTCTAGAATCAAGTAAACTAATGCAAGCTTCTCCTGTGAAATCTGTAGTCATACGTTCCATCATTCTAAAACAACATGTCAATATCACTAGTAGCATGGAAACCTGCTGTGTGGCTCTCTTTGGGCTTATTTTTATCCTACCCGGCAAAGATAAGATACTCCTATGTTTATCGTTGATTCTCCTTAAGTAAAACAAATTACAGACAAATCCTCCCCAGGTGGAGAGTCCACATCTGCTAGTGAACAGCTGTAATATATTTCAACTCATTTGGTTCTTGAGGCATTTTTCCAGTTGTTTCCCAAATGATGTGCACTACTTTAACAAGAATGAATAATAATTCCTAATACATAAGTACTGAGGATACTTTCAGAGGTTAATTATGGTTGGAAATTGGTGAAATTTACACACTGTAGGATAAATAATAGGTATGTGTGTTGAGAAATAATGTCCAGGCTAGTGGTCATGTATGCCTCAAAAACAACTAATCACATAAGTTAATACTTTTACAGGGAGAAAGGGGGGGGGGGGGAGTCAAACATATTCCCCCAGTTGCCATTGTAAGATATGTACCAGCATAAAATCTTCATAAATTTCCAATGACAGTTATCAACACATATATTTCTCTAACATAACATTCTCCCCTACTGTGTTTGACTTTGTTTGCTTCCGGTTGACAGGGATTAATCTTTATGAGCAAACCCCATGGCAATTTAACCCCTACAGTATGTATCAGTGAATCAGGACCCCCACATCCTGATGGCTTCAATATTTTGAGGCACCTATCCCCTTTTAAAAACTGAAATAAATGTTTTTTAATCAATATAATTGATTTAATATGAATCAATTATCTCCCACTTTGTCTACAAGCAGAATATACACGTCTGTTAACCATCACAATTACCACACAATTTTAACAAACATACTTGATAATTTTTGACTCTCAATCATTTTTTTTGCAGACTTGCAAATTAATTATCATAATGAAATCTTGCACTCTCAGTCTGTACAAACTATGCTACATCATGACCAGTGTTGTCACCTCGCCAGGCGGCAAAGGGTGGAGCTACCCTTCTCTCAAAATCACCGTCTGGTACTCATGGTAAATTTCAGCCTTTCTGCCCGGGGCAAATTTCTTACCCGCATTGAATAAAATTCTTAGATTTCTGTGTAATCGAGTGATTATTTACTTAAGCAGGCCCCTGGGCCCCCAGCCGTGAGGGGCGATAGCTCAGCTCACTACGCTTTGCAATCACTTCTTACCCAGTTCTAAAATCACTCTGGTGACAAGCCTGATCATGACGATGCTATATGGTACTTTGGTTATTTACTTTCTTTAGCATTCCATACTCTCATCACTGATACAATCAGAATTAACCCTAAAATAGTTGGGTCTTTTAGACCCATCTCACAGCCAGAGGGAGGGGGGGGGGGGGGGGGGGTAGAAGTGGAGTTTCACCCCCCTTTGAGAGCTCGGCCATCGACGACCACATGATTGTGCCGAAAATCAGCACGCATATCACCCAAGATGTAATGTACAAAACTGTATGTTTAATTTCCCGGAAATAATTTTCCATTAATTAATTATGCAAATTTAAGCATGAAATTAGAATTTACTTCTAAATCACTTAATAAAGCTCCAAAAATGCTGATTTCATGGTCTAGACACTCTTTGTAGCGTTCTTAGCAAATCTATTTGACAAAAATATTGGAATCCTATAGATTTCTTTGTTTTTTTTACCGTGTTTTTATTTTTTTTTCAATGAAATTTGTCAGGGACACTTTTGCAATCATGAACAGCATAAAATAATTTAATTTTAATCAGTAAAAGTAAAAATAATCATCCACTTATGAATTTTGGCTGAAAACACAATTGGCATTGACATAACCACATGCCCAGATGCAAATTTGGTCTCAAAAGATGCACCAGACTTGAAAGAAAAAAGTCATAAAACACCATGGTGACTGCTTCGCGTGTCAACGTGCGAAACATCAAGGGGGGGGGTGGGGTGGATTCCCCACCCCAGGTTTTTTAGGGTTAATGCACTAACGTAACATACAGCTCATACATTACATATTTTGAGGCATTGCATTATTTGCCATGCAGGCAGTAGCTTCCAAATTTGTTTTGATAAAAATGTCCAAACCGATCTTGTCTTCCGCACCATATCTCCATATGTCCACCTTGATCCTTGTCCAAATACAGCACCTAATATCATACCAGTTGTGCCAGCTTGAAATGTTCATGGATACTATATTGATGTTAAATCATTCATTTGCCATGTGGTTGTAGCAACAGCAGCACACACTTTGGTGGAGCTTCAGCGAGCCTGCACCTTGATAACACAAGCTTTATTTTATGAACACGCCGATGTGATAAATATGCACCGATATATTAAGTCAACAATGTTTTAGAAAGGAGGCCACTTTTTTTTCTAAAATACTGGTAAACATTGACATGTGACTTGCTATCTGTAGATTATTAAAATTGATGATAATGGACGGTGATGCCAATTAATTGCCCCATTAGTACCACACAATGAATATCCCGTTTGAAGTCCGTGGAAGTTTGTTGCAATGGTAGTGATAGTTTTATCTCCCAAGCTGAGTGAATATCAGATCTGGTTTCCAGCTATTAAGGAGTCACTATACCATCCACATAACAGTGCGCTGTATAGGTCACATTTTGGAATTGACCAACGACGGAGCTTCTGTACTTGAATGAAATTATGGAGGGTACTTTATTCAGATGTCATACGTCCACGTGAAACAAGCCATTGCTTTAATCATACATGTACAAGTGGTTTGTTTCACGAATTCATTGAATGTTCGGGAAACACTAGATTATTCAACAAGTGTCATCCACAAATGTTCTCAAGAGTTCCTGCCTTCGCTAAACTAGACTTAGAGAGCCGCGTCTCCATTTGCATTTCCGCCACCGGCTTTCAGATCGTAGATTAACATCTGGTGGACTGCGGCGGCGTGCTTCATCAGCTCCCAGGCAGAGACTTCCACATGTTTGCAGTACGAGCAGATCCACGCTGGAGGTTCTGTAGCAGTCGTGAAAGAAATAACAGAAAGTGATGGCAGCTATGTAAAAAATATAGAACGTTGTGTCTCACAGTTCTTCACTAAACTAGTAATAGCCTTGATTGATTGATGTAAGTTATGATTCATCCAGTTAAAAATCAAAGTAACAAACCATTATTAAATCATTTCACCTGGGCTATCAATCACAGGCCTTCAACTCTACTTGGTTGAAAAAGTAGGAGAAAATTAGGAGCAAAATTCTCCAAAAAGTAGGATTAAATCCACCAAAGTAGGTAGAAAGTAGGATACCTGTAATTACTATTTGGAGTAGTAACTCCGAAGAAAATGGAAACATGCCGAACATGTGGAAATAAATTCTAAGATTGGCGTAAAAGCAGAAATCTGCGGAAACAAATTTTCCTTCACAAACAGGTCATGATGGTAGTTACAGTACTCTCAGCAACAACCTGTAAAGACTACTCAACTCCAACAAATATAAAACCTATCAGTCCTATCACAAAGGGATTTTTTGGCAAAAAAATAGGAAAAAAAGGATTTTGGGTGGAAAATAGGAAAATTAGAATTTTCACAAAAAAGTAGGATGAAGGCCTGCATTTCATCTGGGCTATCAATTAGGGTTATTGTTTTTGAGTCAGACATCAAGAAATTCTCTGCATTTTGGCACTGTATACCCTAAGAGGTCATGTAGCAGTCAGCCACCAAATCAGAACGGCTAATCAAGCATCCAGGGTTAGACGTGAAATAGTTCTTGGGATTAAATCATAAATCCAGATGAAATCATTCAATAATATTGGCAAAACATGAATTTCTGGACATTTATTGATCCAAAATAAAGAGGTTTATGAAATTTGCGTTTTTCCAGAAACAAATTTATTAGCATTTCAGAAAAAGGAAAATTAGTGAAATTTTACATTTAAAGTCATTGGAGAGTTGTCTTGGGGTGATCACAGATTTGAGAAGGGTTGTCATCTACAGTGTAATATGCACATTTTTTTTCTCTCAAAACTTTGAAAAAAGTTTTATCTCTTGTGGTTTATCCAATTTTGCTCAATTTTTGATGTTGGGTTTCTGAACCTGTTTAGCATTCACTGAATTTACATTTAATGTAGATGAACTGTCCCTTTAATTAAATGTATTACGTGATTTACGTCACAATCCTCAACAGAATACTTTTTCTGTTGTTACTGGTAGTACTTCTTACCATCTCCACTTCTTTCCTTGTCCAATATTGAGCTGTCCTGGAATCTCCTCTTCTTTGCTGATGATGGCTGTGCTGGCAAGAGTGCAGGATCATAATAATCACTGTACAAAAGAATGAAACAAAAATGTCCCAAATAATATAGCTTTATTAGCAGTATTGGTATATTTCATTTTTTTTTTACTAAAATAAACAAATCAGATGCTACAAAAAAAACAGAGCCCGGGCGGCACGACGCTTCACCTGAGGACTCGCAAAACTCTCTATGGTGGCCCATATAAAAACGATCAGTTACATATAGTTTTATAGGCCCTTGGAACCTGAATATTAATAGCGCACCAACATAGTCCAAATGAACAGTTGGGAAAACTTTTGCATCCCACTTGCCATTATAGCTGATTTTTGCCAAGTTTAATTTAAATTCTAAACATCGTTTTAATAAAAGAAGGCACGCCCTTAGTATCTTAAGCATGTGACCTTGACCTTACTTATGTGACCTTGACCCACTTAACATTGAGTTCACTATACATGTAACAATCTACCATTCAAGTTAGTCACAAATGGGCCAATACAACCCAAAGAAGAAACTGCAGGTATGATTCTATTCATTTGTTTACTTCATTTGACCTTTGCCTTCTACTATATGTGACCTTTTGACCCCCAAATTAAATTGAGGTCCCTATACGCCTCTACCACCCAAGTCTGCGTTACCAAATGGACTGTGGCTTAGAAAGTTACCCCCTTAGTTTGGCGCCCTTATGGGCCCTGCCCCCTGGGCCCAGAGGGGGCCTGGTGTACAGTTCAAGGAAACCCCTATCCCCTTCCCCCTGAGGATCATTCCCACCAAGTTTGATTTAAATCCAATGATGTGAATGTGAATTATTCCCATAGGGCCCTACCCCCAAACTTTGCCCCCCTTAGGGGCCAAATGGGGCCACCCTGGGCATTGTCATGAGGAACATGAATTCAGCACATATAGAGGTATCTACACACAAAGTGGCTTAACTATTCTATTTCTGGATCTAGAGAAGAAGATGTTTGAAAACTACCTACTTTTGGCCCTTTAGGGCCCTGCCCCTGGGCCCCTAGGGGGGCCAGGTATACTATTTGAGGACCCTTGAATCCCCACCCCCTAAGGACCATTCCTGCCAAGTTTAGGCCAAATCCAATCATGCATTTTGAAGAAGAAGCTGAAAATGTGTAAAAGTTTACGCACGACGCACGACGCACGACGCACGACGAACGACGCACGATGCACGAAAAGCGATCACAATAGCTCACTTGAGCCTTTGGCTCAGGTGAGCTAATAAGCATTCTTTTAACAATCAAACCAAACAATCCCCCATATGTAGAAAAATTGGTTTACTTTATAAAACTTAAATCAAGGTATCATTTAAAACCCTTTTTATTTTCAATTGTCCCCCCCCCAAAAAAAATAAATAAATAAATAAATAATAAATAAAAAAATATATAAATAAACCAATTTCTTGATTTTTCACAGAATAAATTTCTTATCTATTACTAATTTGTTTTGTTGTTTTTTGTTTTAAATTTAAATCAGTGATAAAATAATTTCAATCACTTGACTTTTGGTCCATCAGATGACTCTTTCAATTTCATCAATCTTTCACTAAGTATGGTATTATCATGACAAACATCGAACACATCAAACCCACTAACAATTGTATTGTGATTTTTAAATTATCACTGAGCACATTTCCTATGGTAAAAAGTCATCTTCATTTAAAGAAATACATATTAGGGAGTCAGTACAGTGATGTTACAAGTTGGAATTATGAAAGGATTGCCTTCTTGGCAAATTGATGTGTCATCAGCACTCCATTGAGTTTATGGATGGCTGAGCCAGTGTGCATTCAGTGCACAAAGAGTTGAAATCATGGTATCTATCAAAGGAAATAAATCTATGTACAATTTCACCAGAATCTGCTATATGTCTCATATGAATCTTACATTCTATCATGTATACTTAAATGGAAAATAGATATCAGGGTTGGAAGTAAATGTGATAATAGAGAAGTTGATTGAGTACACCTAAGTTAGACTTACCAAATTGTGGACCGTACTTACAAGGTTTGGCACTATTTCCCCAAATGCTCTCGTTGAATCCACTTGGTCGTTTTCATCGGTTCACGGTTGCAATTCCTCAAATCTGTAGGAGAATGGGAAATAAGTAAAAAGGTACCGTACTTACACATACTCAGTAGAATCCGAAAAGAATTAGCCTTGTACTCCCGATTGATGTTTGTTGTTTTGCCTTGTACCAGTGTTACCGACATACACCGATGATTCTGCGTACAGGGATTGTCAGTTTTATAGGGACTTTTTTCAAATTTGAAAATGTGACTAGTGGATGTTTGACATGCTGAAATTAGTCCACATTCATGGAGCACAGATGTGGGCGCATGCTTGATGCATCTTGCAAAGTTGATATGTACAGTCACATAGCTGACAGGTCAATGGCAAGATTATCATTTATTATGAATTATATACATTCGACCTCCCCAGGCAGTGGTCACGGTTGATGTTAAGGCTGGCGCCTACCCATGCGCATCATGTGAAAAAACCTTGATAAAACGTATGTCAAAGTGCTATTGAAAAGTCCAAGAGGCCAGATGCCCACTCTTGTATTCATTTGTTTCATGCTAAATGTCAGGCATAAGAGCACAGACAAGGACAAAACAATTTATTACTAATTTTCATGCAACAAATAGATGTGAGCTCAATAATTAAAACAAAATGTTCACGAGTATTGGAGTCTAATTATATATATCTCCACAGTTTTTGAAACCAAAACTATATAATTAATCATCACAGATAACTTCAAAGTATGTGTAGTAATGTGTGCACTCGCAGATTGCTTAACAATTGATGTTGGAATCTCATGAAAAACAAAAGAGAATAAAACAAAATCATACTGATGACTACCCAGGGTGTTTGAGGAATTTGATACAGTTAACTGTCAAAGCAGGCCTTAAAGGTATTGGCTAACACTTAACCACAGTTAAAAAACTCTGCAGCTACATATTCCCCATGCTAACCATTGTCTTATGATTAGGTCTGAAAATGATGCCCGACAAAATTGTAATTTCAAATGATTATTTAGCTTTAAAAAAGTGAAAATCGGTAGTTGAGTGGATTCACCTGCCATTTTCTCGACATGGAGAGCGAGCGTGTGTGTACACCTACGCTGATTTAAACTCAGCCCCGAGTTTTAATGTTTATTCATGCATATACTTGCCATTGCAGTGTAAACTTCCAAACTTTTGTATTCTAGGGTGTTTATTTGTCCCATATTGAACACTGAACTGAGTAGCTCAGATATCAAAGGTGTGACATTTGTATTAATTTGAGAGCTCCACAATGTTTAGCCTATCGGGACAAAAATTTTCATATTTTTTAGGGCAAGGCCACTTTACTATAGCGGGCACATTCCGCTATATTTACAGTACATAATTGGGAAATTAAAAAGGGAGATAAAAATCCATTCCAAGGCCAACATTTTGACAAGACTGCAAAGGCCCGCGCACTAAGGGCATCGCAAGGCTCATGGCCTTTATGCGATTAAGGCCTCAAAACAAAGATCTTACTGGATGCTTGCATAGTTGTGGCGATAAATGATATCTACAAGATGTTTGGGATTCTGATGTCCTAATTTTCTCGCCATGGTTGCCAGACTCTACAGCTGCCCATGCGCGAGCGCCGAGCGTGTACTGGCACGAAGCCAACAAACCCCTTGTGAAGCGAAATCCCTATGATGGTACCGTACGACGGAAGAGGTCATAGATTTCCTCTGTCTGTCAGCATGGATGGGGTTGAGGTTCCGATGAACACCCTGGCAGCCTTTGGCCGCCTGGGTCAATTGCTGTTTGTGTTGTTGCCAATGGCCATGATGGCTGGGCTGGTAACCTGCCATGTAGTTGTTCCCACCAGGGCCAGCCTTCCCTGTGAAATGAGGTCTGGTTCATGTTGATTTGTACTTTGGTAGAATTAATATTGGGCTTACACAAAATGTCCTTCAAAGTAAAAAATAAATAAAATAAATAAATAAATGATAAATAAATAACGGAGTACAAATCAACTGAAAGACCTGACGTTAAATTTAAAATAAGTAATAGAGACAGGTGAAGGATAAAAGTAACAAACTACCAGGATAAGAAAGAATGGAAAATCACTAATTCAGATATTGAACTGTGTTTAAGATAATGCATTACTCGTAAGATCATTACTTAAACTTAAAGTTTGACAAACCTTTAGTAGCAGCTAAGATCTAGCGCCCGTTTCAAATCTAAATTTTTTTCAATATCGTTGATAGTCACCTGAAACTTCGTTTATGTACAGGGGCTCAAAAATATGATTTTTATTTTTTTTTGGGGGGGCGGGGAATTGAAGTACTGTGGAAGTCTCATTGTATTATCTGGAGGAAAGTCTATGGTATAAATAACTTTTGCTACTCAAATATTGCCTTGTTTTTAACCGGTCCCCCAAGGATGTATAGAATTCTGTAAAATTTGCAGCCCTTCCATTGAGAATAGTAACACTGCCAGGCATAGACATCGACAGTTTGTTTGACCATTGGCAACGACATGCGCCAGTCAGCAAACTGTCATTTGACATGTAAACGGAGACATACATGGACAATCAAATTTGGGTTGACTGCATACATGAATTATATGTGTAGTCAGTCCAGGAGAGTGTGCGAGTGAGCGAAATGCCTAAATCTATATGGGGGTTATACTTTGCACAGCGGAAAGCTTGTCCCATAAAAGTAAACGCAAAAATAAGGTGCCTCTGTTTGCGCATTTCTCCCCAATTCTTGAGACTAAACAGTTAGGCCGTGGCGTTGACTGTAAACAAGGATTTGTCCCTCAAAAAACGAAGATGTCCTCATAAACAAAGACAAAGTTGTGTCTTCAATAAACTGAGATTGTAAATGAGGACATTTTCACCTTGCCCCTGCAGGGCTTAAGCCAGGCAGCTACAGGGCTGGATCTGGAGAGTGCTAAAAATAGATTCTCTGTTGCAGTGATACCCTCCAAAGTTCACTAGCTTGCTTTACACTGTCTTTCCTACCTAAGTATGTCGTGTATCGGTATGTACGCGAGAGACACTTTTTATTTGGATGCAGATTCACACGATAATAAACTTGATTGAATTTGTCCTTGGAAGAGGTGCATATGTGTGTTTAAATTCATTCAATAATGTCTAATTAATCATTTAACAAAAAGGAAGAAAAAGTCACGTTGGGTTAGTCTAGGCGAAATCGCAGTGAACTAACCCCTTCAAAAAATTTCTTTCTTCGCGGCGCTGAAAATCGAGCCTGTATGACCCCGACACCGTGTTATGTCTATGGCAAACGCAAAATACGCGGGAGAGAAATACACGGAAAAGAAAAAAAAAAAAAAGAAAAAGAAAACAATAGGCAAATGACATTCTCAAAACTAAGCTGTTGACAGCCATGGTTACGTTTGCACGGCGATGTAGGAAATTGAATTATTTCCTGAAAAAAGGCATGTATTATGTCATACACGATGTGTAAAATTTCTAAGTTTTTTGTGTCTTACAATGCGTCAATACATTTCTTGATGACCTCCACTCGACTCGCACAATTCGATTCGCGTAGTCCCGCGCGTAGAACGCGGCGTGCCGGTAATACAATAGTGTCGCGGTAATACCATCTTGGGCATGACCGGACCTGTTGTGTTTAGAAACCGGATATGTTTCACATGGAGCTTTTCGGCATCCATTTTGCATTGCAGCAAATTCCTAAGAGAGGGCAATTGCAAAGGGGACCGGACTGAAACTTTCCATTTTTTGGTGGCGTAAGAGAAGTCCTTATAAACGGGGAACGATCCCGTGATTATCGAAGATCAATCTGTGTCTATGATCTGGAGAGACCCAGTGCCCCGGCCCGCCCTACTGATAACAACAACATGGGGCGAAGCGATCCCTGTCAGTGTCAATGAATGGTATTTATCTAGCATTGACTAGGATGAATATCTGCAATGGCTTGGCAAGAATTGTTGGCTTTGGAATTGTATTTGATTTTCCCGAAATAATGGTAGTGTTTTCGCACAGCATGGACTGTTTATCAGTCACAGTCAGTGATACGACCCCAGGGGGGGGGGGTACTTCCCAACGGGAGTGTGCGCTCTAATAAGTGACCTTTTCGGGCGAAAAATTCCTGAAACATGGGTACTGGTTTTGCGGAAAAAAATCCTTACATGGGGTCATGATTTTGAAATGTTTACGATATCATATCGCCCTATTTCATCGCAAAAATAGTACAAATGCTAAAAAAATGCCACTTTTCTTCACTAAACCTTAAGGTATGGTAAGTCTACTACTCATCGACGCACCGTTTTTTAAACCAGACCTACCTCGCGCACGCGCGGCCTTCTTGCGTAAAAATTCGAAAACACACGTAGACTAAGCGCAATACACCCAACAATATTCAAAAAAAGCCCACAAACCAAGAGAAATGAGGAGGAAAATACGTAAGAAATCAACGGAATTTAAGAAAAAAATCTTGCGCAATCGGATGTTAAATACACGTGTTTTTGCCATTCACTTGTGAACCGCGCGGCAATCCCCGAACGGGTTGTGTACAGGTACGCGGCGCTTTAGAAGGCGCGGCCGTACGCGCCGGGAACTATCGCGCAAAGTTGTAAATGGAATCTAAGGAACACAGCTTCCTTTATCCTCTCATATAATCATTGATTTTTTCATGAAAAATTCAATCCTCGAGCAATTTGAAAATGCTATAGTTTTGCAAGCCATATCCCTGAAGTCCTAAAAACTCACACTCTACGTGTTAAACCAATGAGCAGTAGCGGTCGGTTTCACCAAAACGGGCTTTCGGCCCCTCATGAAAAAAGGTCACTTGACGTCGTCGCCAAAATTCGGAGTCGTCCGAGAGGAGAAGCAACTCTGAGCTCCGAAATAGTGAATCTACACCATTTTCTGCCCAAGTGAGAGAAAATTTAGGTAAAAGTGCAAATATTTTCTGGACATATGGTGTAATTAAGCTTAAGGCGTCGATGAGTATGCCCCCAACCATAACCAATTTTCCGCCAAATATGACTCCAAAAAAGATCGGGTTTTTTCGACTCCAGCGGCTAGCGGACACCCCGTCGGAACCAAATCTGAGTACCCCCCCCTCCCGGGGATACGACGGCATGAAACCTGATGACTGCCAGACGATAATAGGCAAGAACATGAATGATAACTTTCCTTGCTGTGATTGTGGAAGAAGTGGCAGCCAGTAGTCTGCAGATTGAAAATCAAGAACATAAGACAAAATAAGGCAGATTTTCTTTTGATTTCATGATTTTCACAGACCGTACACAATTTGTCACTTACCGAATTTGGAATTTACAACGATTATATCTATTGCGCTAGCACTGCCAGCAACCAGAAGTGAAACACATAGTTAGATCTAAAGATCTAATTCCTTATTAGATATGCCGGGCGCTGGAAATAGTAACGTATTGCACTGTGCAACCACAACACGCCTGCGCTGCTGGGCTGCATGTGCCAGCCATGCATTGCCAGGCATGCCACGCGCACCTGCGCACAGTGATGCAGCGGATCCGGAGCAGAGCCGGCAGCCAGAATTGGATGTCATGTGCCTACTGCCACCTCATTATTGTTACAAAAATGGAAATGCGGCAAGTGTCTCAAATACAGATAGACAAACTTTTATATAATCATTCCCATCAACACTATCGATCAGTCATTAACTTAGTAAATGTTAAAAAGGACTTAACAAAATACTCGCGACATGCCACTGCCCACACTCTCCCAGCAAGATGACTTGACCTGTGACCTGAGTAACGTAAGCTGCGGCCGATTGGCGGCGCGGAAACCCGCTCTGTCTCGCTCGCGACAAAGCAAAAGTATATCCCCGCTTCCTCCACTCCTCCTCAAGCTCCCTCCCACTGCCTCCTCCAAGGACATACTTCATGCTCCTAACCGGCTCATCATCGGGGGGGGGGGGGGGGGGGGGGTACTCAGATTTTGGTTCCGACAGGGGTGTGCCGCTGAAAGTCGAAAAATCTCTCCCGACCTTCATATTCGGCGGAAAATGGTAAAGGCTTTTTCTTATTAAGAAAAATGACTTTTTTCGCAACAAAAGTTTAATTACTTTTTAGCGCATGAATAGGCGAAAAATATCTAGTGTAAATCATAAAATTTCAAAATCATACCCATGTTTAAGGATTTTCCCGCTCCAGAACCAACGCGCATGTTGAATGGATTTTTTGCGAAAAAGTCACCCTATTAGTTAATTAAGCAGCACACCAGGACCGTTTACCTAGTACCGGTTACTAGGTCAAGTATACCCCTCCACCCCTGGGCTCATCCCAGGGTTGAGCCTCATGCCCCCGGCCTAGCGTATTTCTTCAGAAAGCTTATAAACTTTCCAAATTAATCTAAAAAAACATTTATGATTATGTCTTTCATTTTTTTTTTTGTTATCAATAAAATGACAGCAAAAATACTGCCAGTATACCACACCTTCCTCACCATTAGTTGACAAGGCCAGCGATTGTGTGTGGGGCGGTGTGTTTGTGGGTGGGAGGGGAGGTGTAGGCCCGGGGTGGGGGGGGGTGGGGCAGTGTCCATTACAAGGTGTACACATGCGCGTGCATGGACTTTCAAAATGGACCTAAACAATAATCCAGTCGATCTCAGAATAACCCTAAATAATAAGTAAATGTAATTATATTGGGCGATCTCAAGAAGAACCCTTTTCAAGTAAACCTTCGGTTAAAACTATAACCTTTTTTCTGATTTTGGCGATTTTGATAAAACCCCTTTTTTTTTCATGTAACGCGCGTTACATCGTCCGATCATTGAAAAACAACCCTTTTTACGCATTTTTTTCACAAGCGACGGCATGGTGTAACACGTTGTAATGTCACTGCCCCCCCCCCCCCCCCCCCCGGGAGTGTAGGGTGTGTGTGTGTGTGGTTTGGAGGGGGGCTGTCCAATTAAAGAGGAATGAAACTCGAATTCGCTCATAATTTTTTCAATTTCCTGGTGCGTCCAAGCTGTGTGTATAAGGTTTCTTTTAAGTATCTCATTTTTTACTCTAAATAAAGTAAACCGCAAATATCCAACACACGACATACATGTACTATGGGCCTATTTATATACAAAGTGTAAGTTTTCATTGGAATATCATAACGCATTCCACATTTATTCGGTCGGCCAAGCACAAATCTTCAATCTCCACATTAATCTTAAATACAATCCTCTTTATAATTGAAAAAACAAATCAATATAAAACTCCAAATTTACCAATAAGGCCCTATGCCATGGATATTTTGAGATTTCACAGCACTGAAAGGGAGATTACAGTTTTTCCATACAGCATATATTTGGTACAGGGTCAATTAAATGATGTCTTGCAGAAAAAACAATACAGATAACATTAAAAAATTAAAGCAATACACACACACACGCACACACACACACACACACACACATACACACACACACACACACCCACACACACACACACACACAGCACCACACACACACACACACACACGCACACACACACAACACAACACACACAGACACACACTACACACAACACACACACAGCATACACCTGACATAATAACAATCAATAAACAAACATAGCCCAATTCACGCTCCTCTCAACTATTTGTATTTCTTCTCATCTCTTAGACTTCTATATTATCAATTATTTTTCTTAAAATGGTCCACACCAAAATAGATTACTACCATTCATCCCAGAGAAACGAGCAACAAGGATATTTAATTGTGGGGGGGGAGGGCATTTTGGGGCAATTCGATATGGGCCCAGCCCAGGAGGTGCATAAGAGTTATCCTTAAAATCAACTGCAGTGCTTTCAACATTAAAAATATATGTGTTTTGTTTGTTTGTTTGTGTGTTGTGTTGTTGTTGTTGTTTTTTTTTGGGGGGGGCTGGGCAAAATCCACCATATCCCCCTCGCACAGCCATTGAGTAGAAACAATACAAATATGGCCAAATCGTCAACCAGGTTGCTAATAAGAGGATGCTAGACGTGCTATACCGTCTGAGCAGAGGGCGTTTGTAACTGATATTGAAAAGGAAAGATGCTTTAAATTTGCATGAAACCTGAGGGAACAAGGCGTAAGGCTGGTTTTGGGCACGGGGGAGGTGCACATCTTGGGCGAGGTGGAACCTGAAGTGACATGGGAGGTGCACATCTTAGGAAGTGGAAGCTAAAGTGAGTAAATCGGAGCTGTAAAAAGCAAAAAAGTGTACAATTTCATTTTGCTGCCAGGGGCGGAACTCCTATTGGCTTGCGGGGGGGGGGGGGGGGGGGGGGGGGGGGGGGGGGCCTACGCCCTTGGGGAACATCATAGTGAATAAGAAAATTTGGGCTGAAGCAAAGCGAGATTGAACCAGTGACCTCAAGGATAGCAAGTCATTGTGTTATACCACCTGAATTTCAATAAACAAGACACTGGGGTATGCCTCCGCAACGCCCCGTCCAATTCCAAAACTTTGAAATGTTCGGGGCCATCGTGACTTTGATCACGTTCCAACTTCTGCAATCTCATTCAATGCCCCACATACATACTTCACCCAAGTTACATAATATCCGATATGTCGTTATCAAAAGTTATAACGTCCGTAAAGACATTAAGTATGGGCCCATGACCTTTGACCTTTGAAGTTTTCAAAACCCAAAATCTGA
>JZLH01S0070465.1:0-23744 GCA_001188425.1 Eucidaris tribuloides
CAATACTGTATTATGTACATAAATCAATTATTAGAATAGTTACTTATCAATACTTATGAAAACAATTACATTGTTTGATAAATATGATGATAATTAATTAGAAAAAAATGAACATGATTTTGATTTTGAGAAATAACTTGATGTGTACAAAGAGGACAATAATTCATATGCTACATCAAAGTTAAAACATGAATGGAATATCAAGCACTTGCTGATAATTCTAATATTTCATTCAAGCATCATACAAAAATAATATTACATGCGAAAAATTACATTTGATTTTGTTTTACCACAGCACTGTAACAGTCTCAAAAGGCTAACTTCACGCAAAAGCTAATGTAATATTCCCAGATTATGACATATTCACATTATTGTTGGTGAATTTTGTTTCATCACCATTAATTATGAATGAACAATTCTTATGCAATCACCAATCAATGCATTATAATCAAATTGATATATACAAGTCAAGCATTCAGTATTTACATATTATGAATACAAAGGATGTCATATCATGATTGTTAATTGTCTAATTGTGGCATGCAGCAATTAACAGCCATGGACTATCACAATTTGACTTAATTACATAAAGTAAGCCAAATTTTAACAAAGGTATATAAGGTCAACTTTTTACATATGTATGTACTCAAAATTGCATAGATATTATATTAATGAGGATACATCAGGAATGTTAAATTGGAATATATGTTTACACGAATATATATTTCTAAGGGTCAGAAATATATTACTACTTACTGTTAGTTCTTAAGAGGAAAAATATTATGTTACTGTTCAGCCTTATCATAGTTTTGTTCGAAATATATTTTGGTAGTATAATTATTGTGTTATTCATCACAGCCTAATATACATTATATCAGATTAACACAGAAAGACAAAGATATTACAGACGCATTTTCTAAATAAAGTGTATCAGTTTATACTTAGTAAACAATATCACAGTTAATTAATTTAAAAGGTGAGTTTGAATAATTCATTACAATTTACTAGTAGATGTACAGAATTTACTTTTCTTTTTAAATTGACAAAACACATAAAAATGTAACAAAACTATACATCTTCTTACATACTGGAGGAATGTCTTAATTTCAGTTACAATTTATTACAAAACATTCAATTGTCTGATCAATCATTCAAACAAGACACTTTAAGTACTGTATACGTGGTAAGTTTCGGGGGGGTTTTATTTTCGCGAATTTCGCGAGTCAGTTATTGCGAAAATTTCCACTCTGGTTCATGCCCATTCACACCAATGAAAGCATCACTAAAATCGCGAAAATTAGCGTTCGCGAATGTTGAGATTTAGTCCAAAACCGCGAAAATATTGGCATATACAGTATACAAAATGAAAAATCAAGCATGACTTTTTGTCATAAAAGTAGTTGAATGAAGTTTATTTTTACTATTGATTGATCCATTTGTATATTTGCCATGCAAGTTCAATGTTCAGAGAGGTTAGTAAAATTTTGATATAACCTTTGCATATTATGTCGTGATAGTTGTCATTTATAGCACACTTTATTACAACAGGCATGAAATATAATTTAGTTTGTGTTAATTTAATTTCATATATTTCCTTAATAATCCACTAAAGCACACCATATTCAAAGTCTATTGAATACCTGAGAAACTGACATATATAAATGAGTAGACGGGACTGGACTAATTCTAAAATTGTTGTAGCAAATGTTTTTGTTTCTTGTGGGGCAACGTTTGACTGCTTTCATAGCATTATTTATCATTATTCTTCCAATTATACCTTTATATCATACAGGATTTAAATCACTGAAAAATTTCATTTCAAATGAAAATTAATAAATCAATACACTGTTTGATTTCAAATGGAATGTACAGCATTAAATATCAAATGAAATACAATTTTCTATTAAGTGTTCTGTAGAGTACAATCTTTATCATCCACAATTTTTGGTGGGATTTGGTTGGTGGTATAACATAATGGAAGAGTCATGAAAACAGCCCTAAACTGTGTTACAAAATGATCCAAAAACAATTAAAACATAAATTATGAAGACTAGAGACATTCATTCTCGCATTGCCCTTCAAACATGTATACCAGCTACTGTTTGAAGGCAGAGTATCACATATCATTTAATCAAAATTAGCTGTAGCCCAGAGTTCTATTTCATTCCTTTTAGAATTGTCTTCTTTGCTTGTTTATATTAATGGCTGACAATCCTATGAACATGTTGAATGTGTGACTATGCCTCGTGATCTGACTGGCATCATACTTTACTATCATTACAAACAAATTCACAAATTCGTAGGATGGAGCTACAATTTGTCTCCTAGAACGCTTGCTGCTCCTGGCCGTTGTTCTCGTACTCTGCCCGTATGCTGTCCAAGAAACTCATGCCTCCAGTGGCCATTTTCTTCTGCTGGTCATGGAATGACTTTTGTCGGGCCTGTACGCATGAAAATAGTGAAATAACAGTAAGTAGTCCATGTCATTGGAAAGTTTTTAATAAAATGACTCTAACTAATTACTGGAGAGAATGCAATTTATTATAATAATAATCATTTAAGTTGCAGAGTAGATGTCATACATTTATCTGCAAAAGTATTAATCTAAATCTATCTATCTACCTATCTATCTATCTATCTATCTATCTATCTATCTATCTATCTATCATCTATCTATATCTATCTGTATATCTACCTTTCTTTATATCTATCTATATCTCCATCTAGCTATCTATCTATCTATCTATCTATCTATCTATCTATCTATCTATCTATCTATCTATCTATCTATCTATCTATCTAGCTATGTATCTATCTATGTATCTATCTATGTATGTATCTATCTATCTATCTGAGTTCCTGGCACTACATTAACTCTCAATATATTCACTGCAATGTACATGACACATTTGACAGTTAACTAGATCAATGGTTTGGATAGTCATTTGTACCAGTGAAGTGATTTGCATATGCAGCTAATGGTTGTCAGTACCAAGTTGTCCAGAGTACTAGTAATGATTTGATTAACACTAGATAGGTCTTTAAATTATAAAGAAACCATGTAAGCACCAGAAGAACATTGGAATAGACAGGTACAGGGATTCTTCATGTAAATTTAGCAAAGCTATTCACACAGTTCTCCATCACTTTAAGCATGACTGCTCTCAAAAACCTCCTTAAAGATTGTGTCATTCATTTGCATGTCAAAAAACACTTAAATGAATGAAATCAGCTGAAATCATATCCAATGTGAAGATTAATATAAATAAACACCTCTCATAGAGACTTGGGGTAAAATATTGAGTTTTGGTGAAAATCTGGACGGTTAAACTTCATCCTTTTTCAAATTACTCAGAAGCAATTTCAAAAAATCTGTGACGTTAAACGTAAACGTGCGGTTCCAAAATTGTCCAATCAGCCGTTAGCCAAAGGTCGTGCGGAGGTTAGCCGTTTAACCAATCAGTGCACTCGGCTGGTCTTGCGACGATACACATAACCGCGATTCGCAGTTTGAGCAAAATTGAAACTCACGGAAAGAACAACATTCTGGTAACAGGTCGTTATTAGTTTTTCTCATAAAACAACAAATTAATGACGTATGGATCTCAGATTTTCAACACAACATTTGTAAGTACTAAACTACCGTTTGGTATTGATAATGAAGGGAAGTAATGGACTTGCACATCCCTGACACAATCTTTAAATGTCATACTCTTCTTCAAACACAATGATTTCATGAGGGTCAGTGGGACCATTTCTACCACTGAACTGGTTTCTTATCTGGCAAAATACACACACATATTGAAAAGTGTTTGTTTTCAAGGAAATGTAAATGAAGAGTAAACACAAAGAGTTGCCATGAAAATGTCACCAAACTTACCAAAAGATTTTGTTTGTCTGCTTCTACTTTCTGTGGGGAAGCAGGTCTCTCAACATCTGAGGGTGGGGCATCTGAATCCTGTTGAACATCAAAATATGAAAATAGATACAATTAAATGTTGAATCCTTTAAAATGCTAATCCATTTTAATATGGTCAGTTTATCTTTTATACCCAAGTATAAATCTAATGTCAAATATAGAATGCACTTTGTGTCACACACGGAATAGATGGCCCATAATTTCTGACCAGTACAAGGATGACAGAATGAATAAATGTCATGCCATACAAAAAGAATTCTAGCACTGATTTCTTATTTTACAGATACTAACACATCCCCTTCCATAAAACCCCTGTTATGGACCCAATTTCTAAATTAAAACATTTAAAACTTTAACTATGATATTGATTTGAGGGAGAGGATATGAATTACCTCCAACCATTGGTGTCATTTTGAAAATGTGAAACATATGCCTTCAGGCCTACTAACAAATATACATTATTTCATATGGTCTGTGAGGAATCAATGATGTGATTGTTATCAAACTCATTCTTTCGATTAATTATTTGTTTGCGCCGGGAGAATTACTAAATAATGTTGGTAATTTTGCCCTTCACCGACGTTAATTACACCGTACGCTCAGTGCGTTTTGAGTCGCTGTGAAAAAAACATCAGCGTACTCGGGCGGAATCGATAGAACACAAAGACGCTTCCTGGTTACTCAGCCAGCGTCATATACATAGATACCGATGAATTGCCCGATGGCCAGGTGGTGATTCTAATCTATACCAGGCGTGGATGCTAATTCAATGCAATTAAAACGTATTTGTTTGCGCCGGGAGAATTAATGAAATAATGTGGTAATTTGCGTGCCCTTCACCGACGTTAATTACACCGTATGCTCGGTGCGTTTTGAGTCGCTGTGAAAAAAACATCACAGGTGTACTCATTCTTTTATATAATTCTACCTGCCAACCAGGAAGACAGTTGAATAATGCTAGAGATAAATTAAAAGTAATTTTCCCATAAACTTACATCTCCTGTTTTCTCATCCTCTGTTTTGCTCTTGTTCTGGTCCGCTGCAGCACTTGGTGATCTACGGAAAAGGGACAAAACATAAGTGGATATATAAATACACATATCATGCTACATTTGCTTGAGTTTGTTCAAAGTATATGCTTGGAAGTGGTTCAATTCCCCTTTTTGATATCATTTCAATATCATTAATCACTTGAAAGTCAAATCATAATTCTGATTATGATATATTTCCAATTTCAATTTGTACAACAAACATTACCACCACCACCACCATGATGACGATGATAATAATAATAATAAGTAAAACATTTAACTATTTTAATTATTCAAACTACTTTCTTTATGTAAGAACAAATCCACAGAATATGATGAATTAGACATGTGAGTCATAATAAGTGAAGTTTGACTTTTGCAGGCATGAGACAGAGAAATTCATAAAAAAGAGGAAAGATTGCGGCCCCCTGGGGGAGGGTGTGGGAGGGGGGTTCCCCCTCCCATGGTCAGAAAATTTTGAAATTTCAGGTATGAAAAACTCCTGTTTGATGCATTCTACAATCAAATTTTACTGTTTTGAAGAGGTTGTTTTAACATAATTGAACATCAAATTAAAAGTAAAGTTAATTTGTTATGCATATCTGCAGCTAGCAGCTGCAGGCTTCAGCTGTGAACAATCTGAAAATATCATAAGCACAGGTGAAGTCTTGCTGGATTAAGACAAGTTCACATATGTATCGCACCAGGTACTAAAGTCCATAAAATAATGACCAAATGAAGTATTGCTGGTAATGTAAAGCAGCTCAAGGTAAATCACAACTCCACAGATGCCCACACCACTGTCGCGGCCCGTCACTGCACTGCAAGCTCAACTTCATACTCACACTTAACTACAGTCCACTGCCATTCATCTTGTTGGAAACATGTCCTTTACATGAAGGTCATTTTCCTCCACACAGTCCTCATTTTTTGTTGAAGAAACTACATCTAAACAACCTACAAATACTTGTAAAATCCATTACTATCCAACGCAGTCAAGCAGTAGCCTGCGACCTTCACACATTCCTCCGCTCCGTGTACTACTACCGTGGTCGCATGCAGGTATATGCCTGCATGGCCAATGCACACGTAATACAGACTCATCCACATTCCCATTGCACACACTGCCGATCTCTCTCGAGGTCGGCGGGATATGGTAGCCTTAAAAAGACAAAAAAGGAAAGAAAACACAGATTTTTTTTCCGTGCTTTTTTTTTCTTCAGAATTTCGAAATCCGCGGAAATCCGCGGTTCCGCAGAGAAATCTCATGCCTGTTTTGTGATCTTTCTATGAAAGTTTTTATCGTGCATCTAGCAGAAGGTTGATCGCAAATGCTCTAAGCATAAGGATATTTAATAGTAAATTGCCTCTAACTTGACAACCATTGACATATGTCATATTTCTGCCTAACAAACTGATAGAATGATCTAAAAGATCACACTTGACTTCATGTAAAATAAGCCAATGATTGTCAAAGTTAGAAGCAATTAGAAGCAAGTTCAAAGCAATCTTCTGTTTCTTCTGCTTATGTTGCATGATGCTTTCTTCATTAAAATTATAACTGATAAATCAGGAAACTGAATAATCCAGTGAGTTAACAGAACATGTAACTACATCAATTGAATGAGTGTCTTCCTTACCTGCTTCTCAGCATTGACAAGGAGCTGTCCTGCCTGGTGAGCTCCATCTGACAGGACTTCAGGAACTCCTCCACCACTTCATGCTGGTAGTCCGAGGCCAGGTCCAGGGACGACCGTCCCATCACGTCTTGACAGTCCACGCTGGCCTTGTTGGCTACTAGCCACTTACAGCAGTCCAGGTGACCACATAGATAAATCAAACAGAATTAAGTAAAGGAGTTTGATATCAATGGTAAAGATTGTATGCCTGAAATGTAACTTATAACATTATTTGACAATTTTCATTTTGTTATATTACATCTATTTATTCCTTGTTTATTTTATCAATTAATATTTGTTTGCACTTATCTAATTATTTATTTATCACAGTATTCATTTTATTATGTTATATTAATTAATTGTGTATTTTTTAATTAATTTATCCATTTATTTATCTTTTTTATTATTGATTAATTAATCAATTTATTTTTATTTTTTATTTTTTATTGATTCAAAGGGTGTATGTATTATTTAATCATTCATTTATTCATTTTATTACATTAAATTTGTTTATGAATTAATTCATTTATTTAAATCAATGAATTAATCATTTATTTATTCATTTACTAATTTTATGGGAGGGTACTATCTAGTTGGAATGTCATGTACATGATGAATTAATGTATAAGTCATAATAGAGAAAGAAGATTCACCTAACATTCAAATTCTAATGCCTTATCCATTTTTATTACTGGACTGTATCTATATATTCATTACACATATTCTACAGGAATATAATAGTAATGGACATACTTTCTTAAAAACTTATTATAATCACATCACATTTTGCATACCAATTTATTAAATGTTACTGATAACTGCAATGTTGATGCATATACCTGACAAGTAAAATATATTTCATGAGTTTTCATAAACATTTTTCTTATCTATCCAAGTTATTTACTTTTTCCTAAAGAATAAAAGCATAAAGCAACATTCCAAAGCCAGAACCATCAATTCATGCAAAAAAAAAAAAATGAAGAAAATGCTTGTGTTTTCCTCTGTGCTTACCTCATTGCAGCCATGTGGAGAGGTGTCTGCTGGTCCACCGTTTTACAGTTAACATCCACCCCCATGGCGGCCAGTACCATCATGATTTTTATATGTCCATTGAGGGCAGCTTGGTGCATTCCATTGTAGCCAGTAGGGGTGAGCATCTCAACATTGATATCATTGATGATAAGCCACTTGACAATATCCACTTTACCTGCCGCTGCTGCTACATGAAGTGGAGTCCACCCACGGACGTCTGGAGTTCTGAAAATTATTAAATGAAATTGAAATTAGTTGCTTTGATTATTAATATGCACTATCACAATCACAATTATATTTCAGTATATTTAAAAACTAATGTTAAAGTATTTTGTCCAATTAAATTGTACATTGAGGCATTATGGCTTATTGGATAAGACTATGGATTCTCATGTGAGAGATACTGGATTAGTTTGAGTCCAGTTGCAGCATTTGTCTACTTGGGTATACAATACTTCATCTGCTTTACACTGAAGATGTTCTGTTTTGCAGAAGTATGTATCACCACAAAATGCAAGTATTGAACAATGACATGATTTAGAGAAATGATCAAATTCATAAGAATGAAAGAGAACCACTAATAGCAACACATATTTATATGTATCAATAAGATTTAAAAAAAAAAATGTATCTGCACAAATATAAGGACTGTCATGTCCAACATGAGAATGAACTCTTCATAATCCAATAACAAATTAAAGGCAAGGTTCACCCCGTCATCAAGTTGGTTTTAATAAAAGCAGAACAATGAAAGAAACATATTAATGAAAGTTTGGCGAAAATCCTCCAATATATAACAAAGTTATTAGGTTTCAAAGTTTTAAATTTGTGACGTCACATGCGAGCAGCTCCCCATATGCCATGTGATATAAATTCCATAAAAGTGCCGGTTTCTCGGAAATTTGAAAATGATTTTACCTGTGCACTCAACATATTATCAGAAACATTATTTCATACATACTTCTATGAGAAAAAAGCCCATTCAGTTATCACGAACCATTAAAAATGGCAATTTGTGGAATTTATATTACATGACATATTGGGAGCTGCTCGCATGTGACGTCACAAATTTAAAACTTTAAAACCTCATAACTCTGTTATTCTTTGGTGGATTTTCGCCAAACTTTCATTAATATGTTTCTATCATTGTACTGCTTTTATTAAACCCAAATCAATGTCAGGGTGAACCTTGCCTTTAAAAAGTTAAAGAATATTCTTTTGTTACTAATCACCGTAACTTACTCTTTTAGTTCTGGTTTCAGTGCAATGAGGCGTTTGGCCGTTTCCAAGTCTCCCTTCTTGCAGCAAGCATGGATGGATGGACCAGAAAGTAATCTCTCCTCCTCCTGTCTCTTCCTCTCTTCCTCCTCCTCTTCCTTCTCCTTCTTTTTCCTCTCCTCTTCCTCCCTTGCTTTAACTCCAGCCTGCACATGTGTTTTAGAGAACAAAGTGAATTCATGATGTACATTGTTTTACTGGGAAATAACAACTGTTTTCTTTTTCCTGTCACTAAGTTTGTAAACGTATATTATGAAACTGAAACAAAGTTACATCCTGTAAAGTATTGTCTATATCTAAAACAAATTGCCTTCCTAAAAAATAAATAATCACACACATTGTCAAAGAGAGCTTATACTGTGGCTATTTCAAGATTGTAGTTAGACCATGCATCTATACAAAACTATGTATATATATATATATTTTTAAATATTTAATTGTCTATGACAGTCTGTACCTTAAAGGTTATTGATATAATTATGCATGTCCAACACATACGTTATTGCCAATTTTATAGGTGAAATTATAAAGTTACCATGGACACCATTTGGAATTAAAACTTAAAGGTAAATGACATGATTGGGGGTAGCCCTCAACTTGGGCTGAAACTGCCCTAGAATCAAGTAAACTATGCAAGGATTCTGCTGTGAAAATCTTGTAGTCAAACGTTGACTCATTCTAAAATAAACAATGTCAATATCACTCGTACCACGGAAACCTGCTGTGTGGCTCTCTATGCCCTTACAAAAATGAACCATAGTAATACCATGGTTTTGACCAATATACCGTGGTATTTTGGTCAATACCATGGTACTACCATGGTATTCCCATTGTTTAAGATTGTTCATTTTTATAAGGGTGGAGCTTATTTTTATCGTCCCCGGTAAAAATTAAGATACTCCTATGTTTATGCTTGATTCTCCTTAAGTAAACAAATTACAGACAAATCCTCCCAGGTGGGTGATCCACTCCTGCTAGTGTACAATTGGATATATTTCAAGTCATTTGGTTCTTGAGGCATTTTCAAGTGTTACCAATCATGTTACTAACCTTTAATACAAGTACATACAGTATTAAGAGTGTGATGTCTTTTAACTTGATCATCAGCAAAGGAGAATGATGCAAACTACAGTATTACCAATATATATTTCAGAATTTTATCAGAACAAATGTAACCAACTTACCAGATACCCCCTCATGAAGACATCAGTACCATCCTTCCTGCCACGTTTCTCGTCACCTGATGATGGCGGATGCGGCGATGGCTGTCTTGAGTTGATTGGCGTTGACTGCTTCGGCTGAGACACCGCAGCATCTCTCATTTCCGTGGGCAACGGCTCAGCATGCTGTGGTTCTCCTGGGCGGTCGCCCCTGTAGTACCCACCACTGGTGCCCCGGCGCTCATTATCACTATCTCCGTCCCCCTTTCCCGACGCGCCCCCTACCGCCGCCACGACCACCACGTCCACCACCTTCCCTTTCACTCTCACTAGAGCTGCCACTACCGCTACCACTGCCATCCCGCTATCGCTACCACTATCATCATCAGTTCGGTCGGTACGATCTCCACGACTGTGCGAGGTGTCGCTGACCTCTGACTCGCTCTCCGTATCTGTCGCTGTCGTCGTCGATGGCGCTCGCCTGCGGTGCTTTTTTCGTCGTCGACCGGATCCACTGTCACTCACGAAGTGGCCGTCGTAGTCTGTCACCTGGCTCAGGTGAGGGTCGGTGTCAAGTGTACGCGCTGCTGTCGGCGCTCTTTCTCCACGAAAGTCCGGTGCCTTTCACTCTCTGATCCTGACGATGAAACATCTACAAACAGGCAAGAGCAACATTTAAAATACATGTATATTATTCTAAATGTAATAAAAAACATGCATGTAAAACTCATTAAAAACTTGCATGAAGAAGATACTACAGTTTGTTTCAATAAGATAATACCCATGTAGAAATAATACAATTTGTCTTGTTTTGTAATAACTCTTATAAATGACCACAACTATACTTACTATACACTAAATTCATGGTTTAAATTGCAATAAGAGAACAAACTCATTCTGCTTGCAGTTAGGAAGCATTGTTGGCATAACCAGGAATCCTGTTAAAGGGGGAGGGGGGACTTGAACTCAAACTTACTGTACTATATCTTGCAGTATGAAACACATCGAAGAGCCCCCTCTCTACTCCCCATCTCCTCCTAAAACAAACAGCCATCAGGCCCCAGAGGTGGTGTTTCCAAAAAAGCTTTACAAAAATAAGAATTTCTAAAGGATGGGGGGGGGGTGTCTTCTTGGCCCCAGCCCTCTTTGCTGCTCAACTGTTAGCCACGTAACTATGCCATCCCTTACCCATAATGATGTTTGTAACAGGTAGTGTTCTGACTGTCCTTCCATCAAAATCCTGAGCCGAGAACCACTTCTCCACCACAAATTCATAGCTGATGTCATCCCCGTACTCGCGGATCATGACCTTGTCCAAATACCAACCACAACCTGAAACAAAAGAAAATTAATAAATTTATTTATCGAAAGACAGCATAAAACATGTACTCTGCTGCTTAATATTTCCTCAGTAGTAATTGTTACAAATCTGTCACCAGGATTATGAGGTGGTGAATACTTGATGAGATATAAACAGATGTCAAGAGTTTGGGTATATACCAAGATATATGGAGGTATATACATATATGTTTGGGTATATTTGGAGATATATGGATATATCTGTTTGAATATATGCTGAAATATAAGGAGATATTAATATATTTGGGTATATTCTGAGATAACCTTCTAAATAGCTGGAGTTTGTTCAATGTATTTCAGGTAACATGGCATAGTCTTCTGATTAACATAATAGCAGTGATATATCACTGAAACATTGGAAAGCTTATTTCCCTTATTGATAAGTTTTTAATTCTTATTTCGGCCCAAGATTTAGTGAAAGATTATTTTAGGAAAGATGGTGACACAATCTAGTTGTCTCGTTATGTACAAAACATATTGTCATTGATTTAAAGAACTCTTTTAAAACAAAAAAGACCAATAATGAGTATGAGTTTAATAATAACTTACCTAACTCTCTTCTATCATGTCCAATTGTGAAACACTCCAGCTTGCCAACATAGAAGGACTCAACCTTGAAAACATCAATCTGTAAATAAAAAGAAGAAAAGATGGAAATGACATCACATGATGTAAATATGACAGATGCATATTGAACACATTCCTGAATGTTGAGGTCTGTATAAAAAAAAAATGATTGTGCACACGAGGGAAATTATACTTTGTTGTTTTCTAAAGATATGATTTCAACTCTTTCAGCTTGCTCTCACAGATATGTGAGTTTAAACATATTTATAGTGGATACACAATAACACACAAACACAGAAATACACTAATGGACATTAAACAGTTCCAATTATCCATTGTTTTGTTTCTTTATCCATGAAAACGTTTTGTTGGCAGAGGACTACTGTACAGAGTAATATTTTTGCATTTTCACCTGCTAGTGTACACTATTTAGATGTGTAATGAATATTTCTTGGATTCCTGATAAACAACTTGACCAGATATATTTGAGTATTAAGGTTCCAATAAATTGAGATATTTGAACGCAACAGAATTATTCAAATTAACTAAATATAAGCAACAACTTGTAAAAATAGTTCAAATCTATACTTTCTGAATAGATCCATTAATTATATACTACAGAAGCTCGTGAATTTTTAATGTTGTTATACATTTTAACTTACAAGTTGGGTATATTATGTATCATTATTTTTACAGAAATTAAATGAATGGAATGAAAATTGTTCTTACTATATAATGAAGTATTTCTATTTTTCAGATCTACAGTTTCATTGTTTCAGAATTTATACTGTCCAATAAAATTTTAATTTCTGATCTTATCATATGATTTGCAACAAATACACTATTATATATAATTTTATATTGTATAGTATTATTATATTGTTATATTTTATAGTTGCTTGAGAATTCAAACTAAAAGAGTATTCATCGCATTTCTTACCTGTCCCTTCTGAAACTTCATCTTTTTGCCATCTTTGGTGTCCCTTGATTGTTTCAGTTTGATCTTTCCCGTGTTTCCCTTCTCTCCATACAATATAATATGCACATCGGCTCTTGTGCTCGCTCCAAGTCTATTACCAGTGTGAATGGCCATTTCGTATATAGTCCTCTTTCCAGATTTAAGACGCGGCCCATGCCTCAAGTGATCATAATCATCCAACTCATCCTCATCATCTTCCGACGGTGATGGCGTCGGGTCGGGTGTGACCTGGGTCGCCACCTCAGGAGGCGGGGGCTCCGTCTGGGTGCTTATCACCGTTGGAACAGTTTGGGTACTCATTTCGGGTAGAGTCTGTGTGGACATGGCCGGTCCCGTGACCGGGGTTTGCGTGCTCATCTCCGGGGGTGGGGGTAACGTTTGAGTTGACATCTCCGGGAGAGGGGTTATTGTCTGTACTTCCACGCTTGGGGGTGGGGGCACTGTCTGGACTTCCACACTTGGGGGTGGGGGCTGAGTTTGTGTGCTTGATGATATTGGTGGGGGCTCAGTCTGCATGCAGATATCGGCCTGATACGGGTCGGTGAGGGCTTCAACGGTGTTGGCCCTCCTCGTCTGTGTGTCTTTGGTGTTCTCTTTCTTTTCGACGGTCTGGGTGCCCGATTCGATCCCGGTTTGGGTGGTGTTGTCGTAACTCGTCAGGGCGGGGTCTGTCTGGAGGATGCTCTCCTCTTGGTACATGCTATCATCATCCTCATAGTCCTCCTCCATCTCCTCTTCATCTTGGTATCGGGAGTTGTCATCAACGTCGACCTTTGACATCTGGATGCTGTAATAATGAAACATAAAAGAGTATATAAGACAATTTGGTAAAGTGACTCAATAAAACAAGTACTGAGGCAGGCAAAAAGTATAATGAAAATAGATTCACACGACACATTTGTTCTTCACCAAGACTTTAGAAACATGGCTAAATCTAGATACCAGTAAATTTTTGTGTTATTAAATAATATAATTATTATAACTTACATATTGTACACAATTTGTAATACAACTTACATTTCATAAATGGAAAATTATGTAACTACATGTACTTTCAATCACATTTAATTCTTCTAGGTTGATATGTTCAATTACATTTTACAATTTCTTCAAACTTTGTAATCAATTACAAAAAACTAGTGAAATTTAAATTTCAACCTCCCACACCTATCTTCAAATAAGAAATAGTCATCAATGTATACTGTGAAAATGTTTTTACATGCACGTTTTTTTATGCCTCCGCAACGAAGTTGCCGGAGGCATTATGTTTTCGGGTTGTCCGTCCGTGCGTCCGTCCGTTACCGGATCTCGTTACCACGATAACTTGAGAACCCCCGATCGGATTTTGATGTAACTAGGACCAAGTATGTACTATGAGCCACCAATGAACTGATTAGATTTTGGGGCTGAAAGGTCAAAGGTCAAAGGTCACCGGGCCTAAAATATGTCTGATTTGGGATCGTTACCGCGATAACTTGAGAACTGTCAGTTGGATTGTCATGTAACTTGGGTGAAGTATGTATTATAAGGCACCAATAAACTGATTAGATGTTGGACCTGAAAGGTCAAAGGTCACCGGGCCTAAAATATGTCTGATTCGGGCTCGTTACTGCGATAACTTGAGAGCAGCTGATCAGATTGTCATGTAACTTGGGGTGAAGTACATGTATGTATTATAAGGCACCAATAAACTGATTAGATTTTGGACCTGAAAGGTCAAAGGTCAAAGGTTACCGGGCCTAAAGTATGTTTGATTTGGGCTCGTTACCGCGATAACTTGAGAACAGTCAGTTGGATTTTCATGTAACTTGGGTGAAGTATGTATTATGATCACCAATGACTGAATAGATTTAGGAGGTCAAAGGTCACCGGGCCTAAAATATGTCTGATTCGGGCTCGTTACTGCGATAACTTGAGAGCGGCTGATCGGATTGTCATGTAACTTGGGTGAAGTATGTATTATGAGCCACCAATGAACTGATTAGATATTGGAGTTCAAAGGTCAAAGGTCAAAGGTCACCGGGCCTAAAATATGTCTGATTTGGGCTCGTTACCGCGATAACTTGAGAGCGGCTGGTTGGATTGTCATGTAACTTGGGTGAAGTATGTATTATAAGGTACCCATGAAACAATCAGATTTCAGTGTTAATAGTACAAAGGTCAAAGCCCGTCTGCAAGGCTCCATTAACTTCGTGTCCTTTTACCAACGGATAACATTGAGCCGGCTTATCGCGATATTTGATTGTAACTGGGTGAAGTACATGTAAGTGTTATAAGGTACAATGAACTGATCAATATTTTGCTGTTAAGGATCAAAGGTCACGAGGACCCAATCGTTAATTATCTTTACCTATGAAATGAAACACTATCGGATATTGTATGTAAATTTTGGTGAAGTATAGGGCATAAATGAATTTTCAAAGTGAGGCAAAAACTGCACCATGCATTCAAAGTTGGGAATTGAACGGCAGGGTGCGGAGGCATATTCCCATTCGCTGCGCCGCAGTTCCGAAATTGCTCTAGTTTCTATTCCTAAGAATAGGAAGGAGAAGGAGAAGTAGGAGAACAAGGAGGAGGAGGAGAACAAGAAGGAGGAAGAGGAGAAGGAGGAAAAAGAGGAGGAGATGACACTTACTTGAGCCATTCTGGGGTCTGGGATCCACCGCTCCTTACAGGTACCAAGATGTTTGTCATGCCTTCATTATCCTGAGACACACTGTCATCTTCCGATTCAGATCCGGATGCCTCGTAATGATTGGGTGGCTGCTCAGGGCGAATGCGGATCTTCTGTCCAAACTTATCATACCTTTGGATAGAAAAGAAAGACATTTAAATATTGTAATCCAAATACATGTTCATATTCATGAATTTGATTATCGTAGTCTTCAGAGAAATTATATTCAAGAGTTATTAGAATTCATATTTTGGAGGTAATGATTGTTCAAGGCAGATGCAGATCTTTTGTCCATACTTACACTTTTGAATAGAAAGGAAAACATTTGAATATTGTAATCTAAACAAATGTTTATCCATTAATTCATGGATTTGATTCTTGTAATCTTCAGACAATTATGCAAGAGTAAATATACATTCATTATTTTTGTTTATTTGCTGGTAATAATCCTTCAGGGCAGATATATATACCTCTGGATGAAAATAAAGAAATTTGGACATTATTATCCAAACAATTGAATATTCATGAATTCTTGGATTTGATTCTCAAAGTATTCAGAGAATTCATACAAGAGATTTGAATTCATTGATTTTGTTTTCATTTGTTGTTTTTAACTCCCACTATCAAATAGATTTAAACAAATACAACCATGCTAATAATATGGATTGGTACATTTTGATCCTGAATTAATATCTTGCTGCATGTTAAAAGTTGAGAATCTTCATTCTGTTGAATTGGTGCAATAATGTAACAGGGCATTGAATATCATTTACACAAAATTCATCCAAATAGGCAGTCATCTTATCTTACCCATATCTCTTTGTACTTGGCTGATACACTGCGGACTTTGGTCTTGTTCCATGTGAAGACCTGGGCCTATCGGTCAGGGCATAAGCCGATACGGGCCTAGACGGTCTGATTCCGTAGGTGGACTTGGGCCTATCTGGTCTCCTAGGGGCATAAGGATTGGGCGTGGATTCCAAGATGGGCAGGCTGCCTCCCATGCCAGAGTCATGGACAGCGTAGACCTAGATTTGAAAGCAGAGGAGAATTGTCAATATTATACAGCTGAAACAAGGGTACATTGTTTGAGAAACTGCATGAAGTATAGTATTAAGCTTTTTCAATTAACTGACACATAAAGTTTGAGACACAGCACATAATTGCGCAGATATTACAAACAGCAACAGCCTGTCCTTTGTTGGTTGTGGACATTGAAAAAGAAATGTAAGACAGCTGTCCAAATTGTCAATTGCAATTGAAATTTAAATTGTCAATTTTTGATACAAATGTAGTAGATATGGTAGTAGTAGTCACGGGAGGAGGAGGAGGAGGAGGAGGAGGAGGAGGAGGAGGAGGAGGAGGAGGAGGAGGAAGTGGAGCAGAAGTAGCAATTGCAGCATCAATGTAAACTCACCTTTGCAGAGTACTTTTTGTTCTTTTTGCCATTTTCTATTGGGATTGTTTCCTGAAACAGAGAAAAATAAAGTAAAATGAATTAATAGCAAAATGACATTTGGGAACATAAACATCAATGTTATAAAATAAATTATTCTAAAAATACTTACACTACCCTTTTCACTAATACTAACTTTAATATAAATTTTCATACTCCACTAATACTACTAACACTATTGTACTACCAATACCAAGTACCAAATACCAAATACCATAATCAATGCCAATACTAATACTAAGATTAGTACTAATAAATACCCAATAACTAATACTTGTAACAATGATTTCATTTCATACAGCATAACAGCATTTACATTCACATTTTTTTTATTACAACCAAAGTCCTCATTATTATCCAAAACACAATGAGATATCACACACATTTGTTCAGTCCAAATATATGTCCAAGATAAGTAATCATGTTTTCTACAAAGAATAATTGGTTACTTACAGATGCAACAAGCAGTTTGGTAGCAGTATTCACCAATCTCTCTGTTTCTCCTTTTGACATGTAGGGTCCATGTTTGGACCTCAGTAGAATGGGACCACCTTTGAAATTACTGCGCCTCTTCTTGGGACTGGTTGATCTTGGTCGGATAATGGTGGAATATGGATTCTAATGTGAAGAATACAAATTAAAATAAAACTTCATATGGATGACGTGCATGAAACAAACTTTTTATCTTTCTCTGTTTTGATCACAAAACAAATGCCTACTGTAGTTGTTTTTGAAACATTTACTGCTATTGCATATTTTTGCTTCAAACTGTAATAAAGAAATAAATGTGAAAAAAAAAACACAAATAGTAAAAAAAAATATGTGTTGTAATGCTATTAAGTCAATCTATATATTCTTGATTTTTTTTTGTAGTGCATGTAAGCTATAAACTATTGCATCTATGTATGTGGCGGTGTTAAAATCACATTATATGAGAAGTTGGCTGTATATTTCAGAATACAATACTTAAAATGTCATAAACAATCAGTATATTCAAGATATTCCAATATTGGTAAGACACAGTATATTTTGTTTTGGTATGTTACTACTTTTGTAGTTGAGTCAAACATTAAAATGTTACATCATCAATTACAGTTTTAGTCAATTTGAAAATTAACTTTAAAAATGCAGTTCAGTGCTATATCTTCCACAATCAGAACATAGAAAATGCTTAATGGATGCATCATTTTGGTAATTATTGTCACAATTACAATCTGAAATTTGGCAAAAGTTGACAAAATTTAATTCATTCACTTCTGCAAATTATGATATGGATTATCTCTAAAGCTTGATATGGATCAAGTATGTAAATACAAATCTATCATCCCATATACAAGACAACATCTGTAAAAATTATGTCATCACTCAATCTATAACCAACACAGCCACCTACCCAAACATAACTGAATACAAGTATGTATCTACATTTTGAATTAGCCTCAACCCAGCCCTTTTGGACACAATAACAATACCATACACAATCCCTGAAGGAGATTAACAAGTTAATCCTATTGGTGAACTTGAAGCCAGTTGTAAGAATAACCTTGTCTTGGGAGCTTGAACCATTGAGCAGTGAGTCAAAACCTTTGAGTAGGTATTATCTACTTGCCGACTTTGTATTTACATTGTTGTTCACTCGACCAAAGCACCATTTAGCCACCCAGGCTGTCTGGTTCTATTCTTCACAATGAATAAAGGTCAAAGTTCACAACCATGTCTGCAATTGCTGAAATGTTGTTATTCATGCACTGCATGTACTATATCTGTACCAAGAACTCCAGTATGTTGTAAACTTGTATTATGTTCATGCTAGATCACTGTTTCTGGATAACAGTTAACACAGTAATTCACTCAAGTGGATTTAATGTTATGCTTTGTCAAGCTAACTTTATTTTTTGTAATAAGTTTATTTCAGTTCTACTAATATGACAGATACCAGTGCTAAATGCCAACAACTAGGTTATTTAGCACTTTACGTAACACAATCAAAACATCACCTGCAAAATCTATAGAATTCAACTAAAATGGCACTAAAATGATTAACATTGGTGAGTTTTGTATACTTACGGTGTACTGAGTTTTAGCCATGTACTTATCCACATCTCTCCTGAAATAGGAAAATATAAAAGAAGTATGTAATACAAAATGATTAGTGAAAATTTCTTTTAGTATACAAAGCTGGGATAAATTTGAAAATATCAACAATAGTATTGATAACTCAATACAAACTTAGAATAAAGCTCAATGATTAAGACACATCTCAATTATGTGGCTATCTTACTTATGCATCAGTTAGGCATAATTTCACACAAAGTTTACAAAATTCTAACTGATGCTTGATCAAAATGAACACATTTTTTTTATTTCTCAATTTTGACAAGACAAACATGACTGGAATATGTGTTTACTTTCAGACAATTAACAAATTACATTACTTTATTTTATGGTTCCTCTAAAAAAATGAAAAAAAAAAACAAATATGGAATGTCTTAGTCACTAACTTCTGTTTTTATAAGGTGTTTATCATAAGTTGTTACCTGACTTTGTCTTCTCTTGCCATTTGACTGGACCTTGGGTTCATTTGAGCTAAGTGTTTCTTAACCTCTGGATTTCTGAAATAGTGCTTGAGAGATCGGTCATGAAGTCCATCATACAAAAGGGTTGGTCTCTGGAGAAAGAAAGATAAATATTTACTGTCACAATCCATTCTTTCCTCCTTCTTTGACTCTTTTGTTACATAATACACTTTCACTAACTAGTGTGCAGAATATATGCACATATATTATCCACAAAACACACAAAAAATATGATTATGACTGTTAGTACATGTACAATCCGTTATGACAAATGAATATTTTTAGACTAACAATGTAACATCAATATAGAGAACGTGATATGAGTGACTTTTAATCAAAATGTATGTTTTAGAGAATGGAAATAATAGAAATCTTAACATTTCTTACCATTGTCTATACATGTATTACCAAAAATATAATTTATCTCCAGGAGTTATAATGATGATGACGACGACAACAACAACAACAACAACAACAACAACAACAACAACAACAACAACAACAACAACAACAACAACAACAACAACAACAACAACAACAACAACAACAACAACAACAACAACAACAACAACAATAATAATAATAATAATAATAATAATAATAATAATAATAATAATAATAATAATAATAATAATAATAAAGTAATAATGATACTACCACTACTACTACTACCACTATGAAAACAAATATGTGTCAAAAGGTACCAAATAGTTAAAAAGGCATTTTATGCTTTACCAAAGACCACTTAGCAAATTCTAAAAACTCTGGAGGAGCATGCAACACAATACTTACGGGTTTCAGGGTTGGATAATGTCTCTGTGGCTTGTCTGGTCCTGACAAATCAAAGGCATCTTCTAATCTCTTCACCTCCATGTAATATTTCCTATTAAACAAAAATATGAAACGAAAGGTATTAACATAAATGTTCACATTTACTCCAGAAATTTTGACTAAACACCAATGATGCGCTCAAAGACAAAATCAACACAACATAAATCAACAACATTTAAAGGCAGTGAATCTCATTTGCAAACATCCCCACAGACCAGGAAAAGATAGGCCATGCCCTTAGGCTATTGATGAAGGGCATGTCTGTAAAATCGGGGGGTCGGTGATTGCCCAGAATTTGAAAAATGCAAAAGAAAAACGATAGCCGTTTAGTGTACGTTCTATGCTAGGATTTTTTTTTCTCGCGAGAAAAAATTCAAATCTGAGTTAACGGTCACTATAATTCCACTAAAACTGAGTTTCTAGCTCCTATATTGTGCTAAAGGTTCCCAGATGGGATTTTCTTCTAAATGACTTTTGATTTACACAATGTTAATTTTTAGGCATGCAAAAGAGATCCCCTGCCTTTAAAAGATTAACAAAGTATGATATTGATTTGGGGATATTCCTGCATAATAAATTATGCTACAAAACTGATGTAAAAAAATCACAAAGATGTGAAACAAAATATTACCTCGTAGTCAAAAACATCAAGATAATAAGTCAATGTAAACTATACCTGATTACCAGTCATTCACACAGATCATTCTACTTCAAATGTGATGCTTGAAAACATACAGTATATAACAAAATATAGTTATTGCTGAATAATTTCATTCCATAATGCCTATATACTTGAGTTCAAACTGTCCATGAATAATTTATCTACAATTTGCTAATTAAGGAAAATAGCAATTATACCTGGCATATGAAATTTGTATGGGTGGTAGAGTACGTTACCTGGAATTAGACATAACAAATCACAGATAGAATCATATCTATACATGTATTTCTTTTTGATATTGTAGACTAATAAAGTTGTGTCTATCTTATTTTATGTTACAGAATGAAAGTAAGTAAACTATTACGTGAATTCAGCAGCTGGATCGCTGTGTACAGCTATATTGGCAAGAAAAGAAGCAATAACATTAAATTGTGTACAAGATCATGCAGATCGATCTATCTGGTTACATGACTATGATTTGTCACCCAAACTAATTATCACGTACAGTTAGGCTGAATTGCCATGCCTTAGCCTAGGCTAGGTATTTCACTTCTTCAGTATTTTAGTTAGCCAGCCCCCTTGCCCCCAAAGTCAAGATGAAGTACACGTACAGAACATGGGTACATTCATAATGAAAACATCGAGGAAGGGGCGGTGTATATACTACTAGTACTACGTCGCCGGATCGGACGTGCGGGATATTATTATATTGCTATATACTCATTTTCAGACGAAATATACTCACAGTTTCTTAGCAGTGCTCTTGATCACATCTTGTGACGACATGTTGATAATTTGTTCCTCCAATTAGCACAGGAACTGTAGGTTATCAAACAGTAAATCTGTGATTTACGATGCCGTAGACGTGGTAGTATCGTTCATATCAGCAGACAGTATACAGTATATTGTTCCGGGCGAAGTACATAATACATGCCCCACGCGACTGAAAAACACCTGCTCAGCCAAGCACACAATCTGTGGTAGCTAGGGAGACGGAACACTCATTGTAAATAAACGTACTTGCGAGTCAAATAAGATAGTTGTCATTAAATGTCAGTGGATTGCAGAATTCTGCCTTCAAAATATCTCAAAATCTATTTCAATGTCATGAAATGATTCACATAATTTGATTTAAAAACATTACATTGCTATTTTAGACGGTATTTGAAAAGTGTATGAGCAATCAATCATGTATGCAAATTACTACTTTCAAAGAGATCCATCCGCGACGTTTCCATGGTCCGAATGTACACAAATTATCTTTCGCACAGTGGAGGAAACTATCACAAACAAACAAGATGGCAGCCTCCACGACGGGAGAAAAGTTACCGATTCGTAGCTACAGAAAATCCATAATAAAAGCCATAGAGAATTCGAATTCATTGGTTATTGTTGGAGAAACAGGAAGTGGTAAAACAACGCAATTACCGCAGTTTTTATATAAAGCAGGTACGAACTGGTTCATGAAATACTGGGATTTTTAATTTCCGTGCCATGAATGTCATAGTCCCATGCACTGATATTTGTGTCATGAAATTGATCCTGCTGTTTTATGTGTGTTGTATCGTCATCAATCATGTCGTGGTACGGGAGAATACTGAACTTACGCTTTGAACAATTGGCCTGACGAAAAATGATTATGTCTGTTCAATCAGACATCTTCTCAAAATTACTTTGTACATCACTTACTTATATCTAGTTAAGTGTGAGTCTTCTCACTCGGCTCAGACTTGGACTTGGAGTTATGGAGTTGTAGACTCTAATTTCACAATTAAATTAATAAATAAATTAGATCTAACGTTAGATCTAATTAAATATCGAATAACAACACCGTAGACTAGATCTACATGTATGTCACAAGTTGAACAGCCATTGATATGTGGCTATCTGAAAGTACTGTAAACAGGTGGTAAATGATGAAGCAATGAGATGTAGATTACAGGAGAATGTTTCAGAATTGAGATAAATCATTCGAATTCCTGCTGTCTTGTATTTCTCTAAGTTTATTCACATTTTGTTATTAAATTATTTTTTTGGGTTTACACAATTTAAATCTCTGTGCAATAGGCAAAAAGTGTGACAGCTTAAGGCAGCTTATAGATAGGGAGTCTGCAGCGCGACGCGTTTTGTGAGCCCGTGTGCAAATTGTATGCCGATCAGAATGTAAACAAGCCCCAAATCAGCATTATTTTCTCAATTTGTGAAAGCATGCTTCACAGTTTTCCAAATCTATACCAAGTAGAAATATTCATCTTATCATTCAAATTGAAAATGCATCAAATCTGACAGGAAAAAGGGTCCAACGAGACTGTTGAACGCTTGCAGTTGCCGTAAAAAATATGCGACCTTCACACGCCCTGCATACGCGTTGCAACGGGAGATCTTGCGTCGCGCGTGTTGGTCAAAATGTGGACCTCGATTTTGACTCAAATTTCATCTTTGAGGCAATTTCGCGGGTTGATCTCGTTGTCAAATAACAACAAATTTGGTATCATTTGAAAGAGAATTTTAATGTCAGTTTATCAATCATAAGATCAGTTCA
>JZLH01S0070470.1:1974-13710 GCA_001188425.1 Eucidaris tribuloides
GACGGACAACCCGAAAACATGATGCCTCCGGCAACTTCGTTGCGGAGGCATAAAAAATAATAAAAATGACTGCGAGAAAGAAGCCCATGGCACAATTAACGAAAACAGGATACATAAACACGTTAAAATCTCCTTATCTTAACAAACACATATACGTAGCAATTTACTTAGCAATATTAGTATACAACAACAAAAAAATCATTAATCATTGATTAATGATTTTGATGCTGTTGAGATATCTTAATAATTTTCAAATCAAATAGATAATCTTTCAGGTCATGGGTGTATGCAAGGGGCAGTCGGGAGGGTCGTATCCCCCCCCCCCAAAAAAAAACTAAAATAAATAAATAATAATAAATTATTAATAAAGTGTGTAAGTAATCAATCAATCAATCAATCAATCAATCATTCATTCATTCAATAATCAATCATCAATCAATCATTCATTCAATTAATAATCTATCAATCAATCAATCTATCAATCTATCAATCAATTAATCAATTAATCAATCAATCAATCAATCAATCAATCAATCAATTAATCAATCGATCAATCAATCAATCAATTAATCAATCAACCAATAAATCAATAAATCAATAAATTAATCAACCAATTAACCACAGATCAATCACTCAATCAACAATAAATCAATTAATTAATTAATCAATCATTCTATCAATCAACAATCACATCAAATAATTAATTAATCAATCAACCAATCAATCAATCAATCAATCAATCACTCAATGCATCAATCAATGAAATATACAATATCGACTCATCAGTAAACCAGCTGATCAACCAATTAAGCACAGATCAATAGATCAATCAACCAGTCAATCAAACAATCAATCAATCAGTCAATCAATCAATCAATCAATCAATCATCCAATCAATCAATCAATCAATCAATCAATCAATCAATCAATCAATCAATCAATCAATCAAACATCAACCACTGTCAAATATCTTGCTCATATATGGCTAACCTATGAAATATAGCGATGTAAGCTTCTTACAAATCATTCAACAAATAATTCCATGAAAAATTGATCAACAGACAAGCAAGCAAGTAAGCAAGGAAATAAAAACGCTCAAACATGTTCTTTAGAGTCTGTATTTTATTGACTTTTACAAAGTCAGAACAAAATGACATTTTGCACCTTCAAAAAGATTGCACATGGGTGGGATTTCCAAAGTTTATAAAATAGAATAAAACTGTCTACAACATCTGAATAACAAGTACAGCTACAAATATTACATACATGAAGAAGAAGGCACTTCAACCTTTACTCCCAATAGTTCACACACATAATACAATTTGCATCATTCTTCTTTCAGCGTGTTTCTATTGAGCATACCGTATTTATCCGATTCAAATTTAACCGGCTACTAGCGGTGAGCAGTGCGTTTCTAGTGGATTGCAGTTTCCGCAAAGTTTGATCGATCGTACCGGGATCGTACGTTTACCAGCGAAGAGTCCGTTGACCTGGGTTGCCGCAAGGTATTGTGGGACGACTGAGGTCAAATTTATGCTCAATCAAACACACACACGCTGCAGCCAGGGGTCACTTATTCCGATCACGTTGTTTTGTTTATTTCCGGTTTCTAACCAGCTAATACCGCAACGGGCTGTTTCTATCGACGTCTAACGGTATCTTACGGTATAGCTCTCCGCTATTATCCTACAAAAAGAAGGATAATTAGCGGCTAAACTTTCTCCGCTAAAAAGACGGCTAATGGCGGAGAAGGTCCGTTTCTATTGGGCTCTTCTACTTCATTAACCGGTTCATTCCGGAAAACAAGCTTCAATAGAAACACGCTGTATAATAAACACTTCTACTATAATTGTTCCCCTTCCCCCCCCCCCCCCAAAAAAAAGCAAGCCTCTTCTAGCATTACTGTATCCAAGAATGCAGGTGATATGTATTTTCACTCTTCTCTTTTGATAATTTGTTGACATCAGAGAGATTTATTCATTTATATATTTATCTATTTATTTATTTATGTATTTATGTATTTATTTATTTATTTATGTATTTATTTATTTATGTATTTATGTATTTATTTATTTATTTATGTATTTATTTATTTACTTACTTACTTACTTATGTTTTTATTTATTCATTAATTGATATACTTATTTATTCAATCACTCACTCATCTATTTCTTTATTTCCATTGCCTTATTTCTTCCTTTGTCATTTATTTATTTGATAAAATAGCTGTGATAAATGGTTATGTCAATTGAGTATTTTATCATTCAAAATGAGCATTATCTAGATTTTGAAAATGGACTTTGAGAGTTTGAGTGAACAACATTTTGACCAAAAACAATGACCGATTCAGTTAGTGTAACTACTTTCTAACTCCAAGGACATGTCTATTTCATTGAGTCATTTAGAAAAGAAAACAAAAACATAAATATTGCACAGAAAGAGGGAATATGGGAAACATTTTGAAATCAATATCACCAATACTCAAATCTTAACTTTGTCATTATAACAAAATTACTGAATGTACCAAACCAAAACATCAAATGTGACCTGTCACCGCAAAACGCATCATAAGTCGGAAAAATAAGAAATTGAGTTTTTCATACAGTGTTAAAGTCAAGATTCTAAGCTTTAAAATGATGTATAATTTGTGTAGTGTAAGATGGACGAAACAAACCCATTTAAAATCTTGCTCACAAATTTGGACTATCACCCAAGCCATTATAAGGAAAGTGGAGAAAAACAGCACCAAAGATAGTGCTCATTCACGTGAAACAGTAGGCTTTTGACAACTGTTCCATTGAAAGCTTGGTAAAATTAATCACTTTCCAAAAGGGAACCGCGGATTGGAAATCCTTTCTTGTTCTTAAAATCACCATCAATGTAAAGTACATGAAAGTAACTATATGGTGATACCAAAATTATTAAAAGGGGACTTGACGATGTTGGAAAACAACCAATTGTATTTAGTGTTACATCGTGGTTAATTTTGTGACGTGAAGGTCAAATTCGGCCAAATTTGTAAGATCCAACAAAAACATGTCGAAGTTCAATTTAAAATAATCATACTTCTGGATCGCTTCTGGTCCTCAAATTTTGACAGGTGAAAGATGAGTGTATGTACTTTTAGAAAATATCAAAATCTTAGAATCAACTTTTGCAAACCAACTTGACTGTTTACTGCGTTTACACAAACACTGCCATTGCGATTTATAGATCGTATTGTGGTGACAGGTCACAAATGTTAAATCTCTGCATAAAAACTGCTATGGAAATGGATGGGAGTCTGTATTACTATTAATATTATTTCAAGTAATCAAAATAAATGTAAAGAATCCTAAAAAGAAAGTTCTAAAACAAACAAGATGTATGTACAATTGTAGTTTCTGATTCATGCTTGAATGAAAAATAAGAATCTTCCCCCCGCCCCCAGAAGTTGAGCGCATATGTCTGCAACTTGCAAGGCAGTCACAGTGGTGTGTACTATATAGAGTGTCTAGCAAAAAGCAGAACCCAAATTCCAGCAGGAATGTATAATCTAATTAACATATTATGTTTATTGCAATATATCATCGCAAAGATATTTTATTACTCTTTCATTTGATACCATATTTGTAATAATTAAGCTATCGAATTACAAATATTTCAAATGAGTAATGTCATAACTACTTTGTGCACATGATTCAGATCTTTTTATCAACATGTTTACAGATGGTTATTCATTTAGACCTCCCGTATTGTTCTTCAACAAAAGGGGAAATCTCGGTGACTAACCATCTGTGACCATGTTGATCAAAAGATCTGAATCTTGTGTGCAAAGTAGTTTTCTCATTGCTCATTTGAAATATTTGTAATTTGATAACTCAAGGCTTAATCATTACAAATATGGTATCAAATGAAAGAGTAATAAAATATCTTTGCGATGACATATTGCAGTAAACATAATTATGTTTACTAAATAAAATATTGCGGGTGGAATTTGGGTTCCGCTTGTTTATAAACACTCTGTATTATTGCAGATTTCTGCAATTGAGGTGGTTTGAGGATAGGTTAGACTAGTTTAAAACACAGCAATCAATGTAAAGTTCACACAATTTTGGCATTTCTGATAATTATTTCATAACCATACAGACACTATGTCTAGTATGTGTTTACACTGAGTTGCTAAAATCAAAATATTGCATTGACTTCTATCTCAGAATTTATTTTAAAAAAACACAAAACAAACACAAAACAAAACAGAAATTAATTAGAATGGAAATAAAATGTTTTGGAATAAATCACTAATTTAAAGTGAAATTCAACATACATCCAAGCATAGTTAGAAACAGGTATTTAAAAACAGCAAAAATTTGCATAACATGAAAATTAATAACATTAAAATTCAAGTGAAAATATGCAGGTGTAAAATTATTCTTATTTCATGTATTCAAGTGCACATAATTTTCATGTGCAATTTTATGTAATAGGAATCATATATTACGAACAACACATAAAGAGAAGAGTAGAAAAAGACAAATAAATGTTTCTTCAAAAGAAACAATTTATATCACACAAATTCTGACAAATAGACATACTATTGCACTTATTGTTATAGCAAATACACTTTTGCACTACCACAGTACCTCACAAAAATGGTAATTTGATAATGTTTAAAATCTTTCTGGATTAGATACATTTGGTTTTATTTTCCAATGGAAACATCTATTGTAATTTCATTATTAATAATCATTATTGCTTTTTATATACATTATATTCATTGATTTTTAAGAGATGTTCTCACTGATAATAACAACATGGTCATTACTCAGATTCTCGGAAATTCGAAATATGGTGCGCCGCCAGCGATAGAGTGACATCCTGCCAACAGTGCAAAGCATTATGGGTATTTTGTTTATACGCATACACGGGGGGACGGGGTGGATGTTAAAAACACCCCTTTTTTCTTAAAGCAACCCCATATTTTTGCGATGTAATAGATTTTTCATTTGTCTCTCTCTGTATTTTAGATCGCAACTGCTGATCTTTTATTTCAAAAAAATAAATGAAAATACAGAGAGAGACAAATAAAAAATTTATTACATCGCATTTTCACCTCTCCGAATAATCCCTTTCATTCACTTAAAAACAACCTCATATTACGCAGAAAACACCCTCCTTTTTTGCTGAGTTACAGAGCAAGCAATTTTCAGGGCATTGATAGATCATATAGAAAGAATTTCATTTTTTACCATTTACCAAAACTATACTTGGGCTTTAATCGTATTATATTATGTAGCATTATATTATTATATCATTTCATATGATTATTATCATCATCTTTATAATCATCAGCTGTCGGCTGGTTTCTGCTGGTTTGTGATGGAGAGTTATAGAGCTAGCAATTTTAAGGGCATTGATAGATCATACAGAAAGAATTTCATTTTTTACCATTTACCAAAACTATACTTGGGCTTTAATTGTATTATATTATGTAGCATTATTTTATTATATCATTTCATACGATTATTATTATCATCTTTATAATCATCAGCTGTCGGCTGGTTTCAGCTGGTTTGTGATGGAGTGTTATAGAGCGAGCAATTTTCAGGGCATTGATAGATCATATAGAAAGAATTTCATTTTTTTACCATTTACCAAAACTATACTTGGGCTTTAATTGTATTATATTATATAGCATTATATTATCATATCATTTCATATAATTATTATCATCATCTTTATAATCATCAGCTGTCAGCCGGTTTCTGCTGGTTTGTGGCGGCATTCTTCTTGGCCATGAGATTGCGTAGTTTCTTAAGATTCTGTAGACTGGTGGGGTCTTCAGGCTTCAACTCCAGAGCTCTCAGGTAGCTCTCCTCCGCCTCCTCCAGTTTACCATTGAGATGGAGCATGGCACCCAGGTTGACATGGCCATTGGCAACCTGTGAATTTAAGACAAAATAAAGCAGTGGTGTCTCAGAATTCATATACATGTATGTGTCCCGTCTTTAAAAAAAAGTGGGCTATTTTTGCACGCATATAGACTCTCACGTGAACTACAAAATTGTGCGATAAAATTTTTGAAAATATTTGTTGTTTATGTGTAATTAATTATGCAAATATACACATAAAATCATATTTTTGCTAATAGATCAAAAAAGTTCATGAAATGCTAGTTTTTGACTCACATATTCCATATGACATGTCCAACAATTTTCTGAAAAAAGAAATTGCTGTATCAAAATTGATTTCTTATGTATTTCATTCTTTTGTAAATTTCTTTGCATTTCTCTGTTTTTTTGACCTTTTTAAAGTTATTTTGATATTAGTCAAGACACTTTTGCGATCATAAACAGCATAAAAATATTAACTTTAACCAGTAAAAGTGAAAATAATCACACATTTCTGAATTTGGGCTCAAAACACAATTTGTATTGAAATTGTACGTTGAAATCATATTTTCGAGCAATTATTGGTCCGACATGCAAGAGTGAAATGTTGTACAATTTCAGAACCGCATGCCTAGACATTGCAAATGGGGTCTCAAAAGATGTGCGAGATTTGAAAGAAAAAAGCCAAGAAGTGCCATGGCAAGAGCTTTACATGTTACAGAGTTATTGCACAAAGAGTCGGGGGAGGGGGGCCTAAAAGGCTCCTCCCCCCTCCCCCGTCTTTATTGGAGTATTATCACTATCAATGAATATCGGGTAGTATACAACCAAAGCTTTCTGATGATACTAAAATTAGTGTAGGGGGACTTGAAGTTCCTGGATAACAAGTGGTTATATTTAGGGAATTTTCTATGGCAGATCTCATGATGCGATGTTAAAACTCAGCACATTTTTCAAGCACCAGCAAGAAAACATGATTGAATTAAATTCAAGAGAAATCATAGTTCTGAATCACTTCAGATTATAACTGGATGTCTGGCCTTGAATGTCAGAATCCCAGAATCAACTTTCCTACCCCAATTTGACTATGAATGTATTTACCCAAAATCTTCTGTTGCGACTTATTGTTCTGATATTCTTATTGCTGATGATGATAATGATAGTGAATGATGATTACAATGAAAATATTTATATAATATTGGATGCACTTGATTGGTATATCGTAGATATTGCATTCAGAAACCATGCATATTGCACGAGTCGAAGACGAGCGCAATATTCATGTTGATGAATGCAATATATACGATATACCACAAAAGAAATCCAATATTATTATTTTTATACATACAAATTTTGGGAAATGTGCATGAATAAATTGTAATTTTTGGCAATTTTATAGATAAATGCACGTAAATCTAGCTCTGTATTGGCATTTCTAACTCACGCACTTCATCGCTCACTTCATGGCCATTTCATCGCGCACTTTATCGCATATATCATCGCGCACTTCATCGCGTAAAAGTAACGCGCATCGTTGTTACACGCTTGCGCTTATGCAAGGAGAGTGGGATATTGGTCTCAGAGTTGCATATTGTTAACAATATCGCACTCTTTTTCTCCATTGATACGGGTAATGTAAAGTACATAGGACAGGTAATATGCTAACAATATTGCATGCTGTCAAGCAAACCTCTGGAAGGATAATTAATACAAGGTTTTATTGTATCGGAAAAGTGGCTTGTATGTGTAATAATAATTTATATTATAACATAGGCAATTATAGAATTAAAATCTCTTTCAAGATGGCTAAATACGGTCCAGGAATCAAAACTTACGTCTGGTTTCAGCTGGACTGCCTTTCGATAGTAGATTTCAGCCTCTTCATTCTCCTTGGCCTGACGTAGTGAGTTGGCCAGATTGAAAGTGATCTCAAAGTCGTCCGGCTGTAGCCTCAGGGCCTGATGATACAGTTCTGATGCCTTTTTGTACTTAAACTGATCGTGCCAAAACTGACCTGCATCAACAGGATTACAAAATAAACAAGAATAAAAAATTGTATTTGAATAAAAAAAGTAACTGCTATATTTGGAGTGATTGTTCAAATTTACAATGGCACACTGTTGGGTATTCCCACCTTATTGTAATGGGTTTGTGGAGTGCTTTTTGAAACCTGACACTATTATTTTGAAAGTAATATTGCACATATCTGTGAGTTTTGATATACAGGTATTTATAAATATATCTACATCTATTTCTATATCTGAAGAGCTCACTTGCAAAAGGGGTTAGATCCATTTTTCATCAAATTTGATTTTTATGTCTCAATGTATAGATTTTTAGTAGCTCTATAAGATGATACCAAAGAAAAGCTGAAATTCCTATTAAAAAGTGAACTAAAATGGCATAGAAAAATCACCTTTTTTTCAAAAGGGGTTAGGTCCATCTCAGGTTGCAAAAGGGGTTAGGTCCACACATATTTTTTTGGAAAGGAATATCTTAAAAAATATGAAGAACTAGGTAGATTCTTTTATACCCAATTTATGGTCTCTAATGGTAGGGGTATCATGAAAAGCTTCAGTTTCGCATAAGAAATTGGCAATATGGCGAGAATTAAAAAATGATTTCTTGGAGTGGACCTAACCCCTTTGCAAACTAAACTCTTCTGAAGAACTCATTTGTCAAAAGGGGTTTTAGGTCCATTTTATAAATTTTTATTGGCTTTCTGTCTCTAAACCTCTAGATTTTTAGTCACTCTGATGATACCAAAGAAAATATGAAATTCAAAATGAAACGTGAATGTAAGTGGCAAAGAAAAATCACTTTTTAGATCAAAGGATTGGATTTATTTCAGTTTGCTTGCAAAAGGTGTTAGGTCCACATGATAATTTTTTAAAAAATATATAGAAAAAAAATTGAAGACAGGTAGATTTGTTTTATACCAAATTTTATGTTCACATGATAGGGTAGTACATCATGACAATTTAGTTTCTCATAAGAATATTGCAATAAGTGAAAATAAAAAAACATGGTTTTTCTCAGAATGGTCCAATGTGGACCTAACCCGTTTTGCAACTAAACTCTTCATCTGTCTATCTATCTATCTATTTACCTATCTATCTATCATCTTTCTATCTATCTATATTTCATCTGTACATATTTTTTTTTAATATTTCAGCTTACAGCAACCCTATGAAAACCCAACACCCCTGTGTTGCTCTTTTGAACAAATTTTCCCACTAATTCCATTTCAAGAAACACCTGAAACTCACCCTTCTTTTGGGGCTAGATGCCCTGATACATCTGATAAGATTAACTCTTAACATGCCAGAGATTTAAATCTCTATGGACTTTATGTGTATTACTGGTGCAGATCTGTGACTTTGGCACGTTAAGAGTTAAAACATACAATAACAAGAGGGTCACAGCAAAGCCATTTCAATCCTCTCAACCCGGAAACCTTTTTGGACAACTCAACTTTTCAGAGACTGAAATGATTGCAGTATATTAGGATTAAGGAAAACAATTAGTCTAAAAAGTTAAACGAACACATGACATTTTTTTATTTAACTTCACGAGTACCACCCTTACCATAATGCCGATATACATTTGCATTTTCCGGTTCCAGTTTTACCGCTCGCTGTAGGAAGTGTTGCGCATCAGCTGCACGATTCTGAACATAATAAAAATAGAAATAAATTAAATATATATTTTGATGGTGTTTACCTCCATGACAAATAATTAACCAAAAATATTTCAAATGAATAAATGAACTAAATAAATAAATAAATAAATATATAAACAAATAAATAAATACATTAATTAATTAAAAATGTACAAAAAATAATTTAAAAAATGATTGTTTAAAGTTCTTCACCACAAAGGGTCTGACAATCATACTAGTAAGTTTTCAGTGAATGTTTTTTTTGTGGAGCCTGTATTTGTCCACAATGATTCAAATGATTTTATTTCATCATCATATTTTTTTTTTTTGGGGGGGGGGGGGGAGAGGAGGGGATGGGAAGGGTAGGTGGATAATACATACTGTTTTTCCAAGAAGGTTTGCATATGTGAGACGGGCAGGGACATGATCCGCCTTACTCCGTAGTGATTCCTTGAACCAAATGCTTTTATCATATTATCATTATTATTTTTTTTCTTTTTTTTGGGGGGGGGGGGGCAGGGGGGGATGGGAAGGGGGGGGATAATACATACTGTTTTCCCCAGAAGGTTTGCATATGTGAGATGGGCAGGCACGTGATCCGCCTTGCTCTGCAGCGATTCCTTGAACCATTTCTCCGCCTCAAGAATCTGCCCCAACTTGTAGTATGTTTCCCCTGAAAAAAAAGGGTGATATCAGAAATATAATTATATAGATCAAACATATTATAGAAAATTACAGAAAATAAACATGAGGATGAATGGTTGTCTGGATTAGATCAGTAAATGTAGTACCACTCACTAGCAAGCAGGTAATATCTCCATAATGTTTTCTAGAGATTGCTTTGGTATTTGTTTCGTAATTATGTACAGATAAGGTTCATTACCAGTTTGGTAAATGTATTGTATATGAATTTGAAATCATAAGCTTAGGAGTAATTTTCAACAAACAAATTTCCACTAGAGCTTTTCATTTGTGGTTGATATGGAATACTTTTATTGTTTACATACTATTTATACAACAATGCCCAACTCATTAACTGAATGTTGGAGGGATTTTCCCCATTTTTCACCACTTACCAATCATATTATAAAGACTTTGTGGAGGGTAAAACTCTGGTCTGCGTTGAAGAGCTTCATTAAGCACCAACAAGGCATCCTGAAAGATCAAAAGATGTGATACAAAAATTTACAGGAAAATGTTCAATAGCGCATCAATGCCAAATATTGATTGATATGAAAATACATGTATATAATACTGATCTGAACATGATAGTTGTTGTTTAAAGGTTAAACACTATCAATATATCATCTTATACTATTATTTCAACTGAAATGAAAAAAAAAATGTGCCTGATGACTAAATGACTCAGACCCAACATTAACTCTTGCAGTGCTGATGGAGCAAATATGCACCTCACAATAGGCCTACACACAATGTCAATAGAGCTGTAATTTCTTTGGCATGTTAACAGTTAATGCTCTCGCCATAAAATAATCTTGTTGGTCTACTAATTCTGCCATCAAATCTCAACTTTAATTCTCTCCTTTATTGTGTCACTTGTGTTACAATGCACACTTGGTTTGTATGTGAAAACTGTAACTACTTCCATGTACTTGTGTGATAGCAGTAAGTCCTGATGATGATCGACTTGCACAAGTAAATTGAAACTTTGAGGGAGCTCTTTTCAAAGTAATTAAATACTTTCAAAATTGCACAGTGTTACTCCACAAGCCTATTACTACTAATTATTACTCATTACTAACATATTTTTCCAACTTTATAGAGTATTTGGGGCGTCACTGGGAGGATTGGTAGTCTATACATGAGACATGTAAATTTGTTCCAGTACTTCCTCAAAACATCTCTGTTCATCTTCTATAATGCAATTAACTTGTGGACCTTGCACTGCCACAAAATATGGTGATCATGCTTTGTCTGCAATTGCCTCTTCTCTCTGGAATTCTCTACATGCCCATATGCATCGAGGCACTTCCGTGAATCAGTTTAGGACCCTGCTGAAAACTTACTTTTTTATAAATAATTCTCTGAAATGTCCCGGTTGTAGGTCAGTCAATGGGGGTGCACCCCAACTTTGATTTTCAGTATTCACTAATTTATATATCTATTGTTTTGAACTACATGTACTTAAAGCCACTGTTTAACAGTGTTTCTAGTTTAAAAAATCTGAGCTGCATGATTCCCCAT
>JZLH01S0070470.1:23665-61774 GCA_001188425.1 Eucidaris tribuloides
AGATCCCCCACCTAGCCCTATCATATGAAACAATCAGAATCAAAATCGGTTGAGAAATGACGAAGAAGAAACATTTTCAAAACTGTGGACGGACGGAAGGACGGAAGGACGAACGACGGACGCCACGCCATGGCATAAGCTCATCGGGCCCTTCGGGCCGGATGAACATGACATTTTCTTCTTTTTTAGTGGGTTGTATCTGAATCATTGCTTCATTTTTATCTTTCTTGTCACAGAATTGATATAAGCTCTTCTCTGAGCATGCTGAGGATTCAATACTTGTGTACATCAGTTGAAATCTTCTGCAACATCAGTCTGCAAGGCATTAAACATTGGCTATATGAACACAAGTCTGTGCACAAATGCCTTTTTGACCAATTGGACAAAAGTGGGTTGTGCTCACTCATGCGTGAAATACTTTCAATATCAACAGTGTCATCAGATACCTTAGATCCAAGGGAAAATATTCATATTAAAAAATAATCTCAAAATTATGAAATTTATTTTCAATAATTTTTTCTCAGTGTCTACTTTTTTTTGATACACACTGTATATCACTCTCATTTCTCCCAGCACATTTATCAACACTGTTTCCCTTTCCACAGTAGGGGCTTACTGAATATCTTGATTTATGCCATCACATATGATATCTGCTTCCCTTCCTTTTTCTCTTCCCTCCCTCCCCTTCTCCTTCCCCTCCCTCCCCCTTTTCCTTCAGTTCTCCCTTTCCCTTGTCTCTTCTCCCTCCTGCCCTCCCTTCCCCTTAAATTCCTCTGTCCTCCCTCTCCCGTTCCCCTCCATCCTTCCTCCCCTTCCCCGTCCCTTCCTTCCCTTTGCATCTGGTTTGGGTGTATTTTATAGGCAGGTGTTCAATGTGTAGGCCTACATGTTTGGGTGTATCTAATATTAGTTTTTTTGGGGGGGGGGGTATTTTTGTTTGCTGCTGGCTGTCATAAAAGGATGTATTAACCAGTTGAAGACTAAGAATGACAAATCTTGGGCTGGGGTCTGTGAAAAATGCATGTTATAGTGAAATAAAATCATCTCCAATGGGTTAAAAGGTACTTTTGAAGCCTCATTCATGAAAATTAAGTTGAGAAAGATACTCAATTGTGAAATTAAAAAAAATACAAACAAAAAACAAACCCAAGTAAATTATTCATGTACACATGATATGTACTCATAACATTTGTAGCTAAATCATACCTTCACTTATCATATTATTGTGTTCTCGCTGGTGGCAACACTGCTCAATATCAATTTAAAGTTAATACAGTTCATAAACATAAATGGACATGTAACATTGTTCACCCGCAAGTTCAGCGCTTCCTTTCACCTAGATAATATACATGTACATTTGACAACCTTTTCTCCAAACGTAGTCCTTGAAACACCGAACAACACATTTTGGGATGAACCAGAAGTGTGTACACAGTTCAAAGTAAATATGATTGCAGCTGTTTGCAGGTTGTAGGAGTCAAGTGTATCTTCAGAATAGCATTTCTTTTTACCAAACTGGCTTGCAACAGAAGTATTCCCATCAGTAATCATGCTTAACAACTCCAGGTGGATTTTCATGTTTCATCGCACCTACCCAGTGGCATATCAAGAATTTTATAACTGTGGGGGTATTGCTGTTTTGCGAGGGGCAAAAGAGGGGTCATTGCTTGCGAGGGAGTGCAATTGATGCCCCCATTATTAGGGCTACCAGTGTCCATGTACATAAATTTATTTGTTCATATGCTGGGTGTGAGGAAGGGGGCAGTATTTGTGGGGGTACATGCCCCTGGGTCCCCCATGCTATACCTCATATGCACATACATGTACCTGTCAATATAATCCCATTCCAAACAAAAGGTCAACATGAAAAGGCAAAGCTTAATGGCAAGTTAACTGGTGGTGGTGATGGTGGTCTTGAGTTGGTATGTTTGTTGGTGATCCGCGTAACCGCGGATCACCATAGAGTTTGTCAGAATTTTCTTTTTTATTTGTTTGTTTATTTGTGTTTCTTTCTGGTCATTTCTTGTTAGCACGATATCTCATTAATGCCATCGTCAATCATCTTGTAACTTAACATAGTTATGTCACGTGTCAACACCTCAACAAACAATTTTTGTCAGTGTGGTCACTTGCCCATGACGTCAATCTATGTGAAACATGTCGAATTAAGTACAGAAGGCTAAGAGTTAAAGCACTAGTATGTGCAAGTATCTCGAGCGCCGGCGGGTCGAAATAAAAACAACAAAATTGGCAAGGGCAAGTGTCAGGTCATAGGGTCATGCTTTTTTGTGCACAAACACACGTGCCGCAAAAAGCGCAGAAGAGAACACAAGGCGTCTTCACATGCGTGTACGGGCGGCGTACAAAAATGATAAAATGCTCCAATGAGCAAATGTTCTATTAACGGTACTGATATGTTCAGGTCTTTGGAGGCATATTAAGTGCGCAGCGCGTACGCGCCCGTTTTTTTTCAGCCAGCGACACGAGCGACCCTTTCCAGACGCGATGAAAAAGCGTAGTTTTTTCGATGGACTGTAGAAAATGTCTGACTAGAATGTCTAACATCGATAAAGAACCCGTATTCCGACCAAAAACAGGAAACCAAAATATTGCTTATATGCCCCCAAAAAAACATAAAAATCGGCAAGCGCAGATGCGGCGCGGTAGTTCTAAAATGGGCATTTTTAAATACGGGCTCCCATCGTACTCTCTAAGAGAATTAAACGGTGACGCAATAACTTGTATTATTGCTTAGTTCGTGTACCCTATGATGCGTAAGGATAAGGTTTGTACAGATAAATGCACATTTATGTGACAAAATGTCTTACTTCAAAACGGAAGAGCAGTCTAAATGACGTCGCAAAGAAAAATAGCGTGTTTGTGCATTATACGGCATGACTGGAGTAGAGTCGTGAATAACTAAAACCTCTGGGTACACAGTAACTTCAGGTCAAAGGTCATCACTGATGCTAATCATGAATGGCGTGCGGCCCACACCAAACACGAATGCATTAACGCGGCGGCGTTAAATTTTAATTACTTCAAGGTTAGCCTAAACTCGTGGAATTAACAGATGACCCTGCTTTGTATTGACTGTATATACTGATAGCCTAATGATGCGTAGATAAGGTGTTCAGATATGCACTTTCCCTATGACAAAGTGTTTGTGAACGTCAATTATGAGCGTCAGCAAAGAAAATCGTGTTATGCGCCATAATACTCATGAGCTGAGTAGAAAGTGTGAATACACTAAAAACTTGTACACCAGGATAACTTCAGGTCAAAGTCATCACCGGTGCTCATCAATGCGTAGCGGGCAGTCACACGAACGCGTACGCAGCAAGCCGAAATAATTAAGATCATATTTGACAGAGAAGTTTAAGGTGAAAAAGGGACCAGCTCGAACAAGTTATGATTACGGCTCGATATAGAACTGTCACTATCTCATTAATGTCTAATGATCGGAGCAAATACGCGGATCACCAATTCGTCTCAGTGACGAATTAAAATCTAGTTATAAGTGTGTGTGTGTCGGGGGGGGGGGGATTGATATATCAGGACAGATCTTGCAATCCCCATTATGCAAAGTTTCAGTCTTACATGTAGATGTAAAATCTGAACTACATCAGATCCAGGTTTGGTGTTCATTAAAGTTAAAAAAAAAAACATTTTTGTTAAAGATTTAAATTTATATTTTATTATAATCAACTCACACATTGCCCCCATAAATGAGAAAAGAGGTTGATTTGAATTAATCTTATCATTTACAACACTTTACAACACTATGATTTTTCAAGAAATAAAAATCAGAAAATCTGGTCTTTATTTCATGACTGTTTTTCCATATTATCATTGTTTTATGACCATTTTTCAATATAATTCTTTGTTTCTGATTGAAAACAATTTCAATCACTTGTTCAGATCTCAGTTCTTGTCTTGTTCTTTATATCATATTGTCAAAGTATTAATCTTGGGATTTGGTGTCTTGATTACAGTGCTTCCACTCTTCCCGGAATCCAGGAAATTCCAGGAAGTTTTGCGATTTTCCAGGTTAATTCCGGGAAGTTTTCCGGGAAGTTATCATTTCCGGGAAGTTTTGCGGGATATTCTATGATCTTGGAGAAAAAATCTTAAAAAAGAAAGAGAATGGGGGAAAATTGGAGCTAAGGATCGTTGATTGGCTCCTTTGGCTCCGATCCGTAGCCTTTCACCCTATCCCCCATGTGCGGAAAGCGCACGCACATGCGTTATGCGTATCATATGCAACGCCACAGTACAGTTTGTGTGTGTACATGAGTGTGTGTGTGTGTGTACGTGTGGGGGTGGCTATTACAGATACACAGTCAGTAGCAAGGCTGCTACTCGTTGGGGAAACCCTCTACCGTAGGGGATTTTGGCCAAGCGTAGGTAGGGTACCTACGGGGAAAATGACATTCCGTAGGGGAAAAGTCCCGGGAAAAGTAGGGGGTGTTGACGATTTGAAACGTAGGTTCGTAGGAGAAAATTGGGTAAAATACGCATGCGCCGTAGGGGGAAATTAAAATTTTGAGTTGCACGATTATGGATGGCTGATAACTGAAGTCTTATAGATCAGATATACATGTATTTCTTTTTTTGCGTATAGAAGAGAAACATAAAATCTTATGGAAGACTGGAGCCCATTTGTAAAATTCCAGGATATTTTGTAAAATTCCAGGAACTTTCAGAGTAAATTCCAGGAAGTTTCGTTTTGAAAAGTGGAAGCACTGCTTGATTATGCTACACTACCAGGGGGAGAATATGGGGGTATGGGGAGGTATGGGGGCGTATGGGGGAGGGTGCTGACATGAATTACACATATTTTCAACTATACAGGTATTCTGACTTGAAAAGGATGTATTAAGTAACTTAGAAAAAGAAATGACAAAAGAAAAATTTGCACAAGCATAAATTAACAAATAGCGTCTCTAAATTTTGTACATGAGAGATGATCTATTCTACTTCACACCCTCAAAAAATGCTCATATTTTTAATACTGAACATTGGTCATGGAGGGACGATGAGAAAGCTATACTATGGAAAGGGGGCGGGGGGCGGGGCGGGGGAGACTAAATATCCAGTAATGGTGACACATGTTATGTGTTGTGCATACAAGCATGCGGGTCTCAGGCTCGCCATTTTCAATGGTCGAAGGAATAAGCGTGCGCCAAATCCACAATCACTGTTGTCTTTTACATCACATCTTCAGCCTACTGCAGGTGGCCCCTAAGTGGCAACATTACAAATAACATTCATGCACACATAATAGTTGTTCTTTTATTTCAGTTTCCTCTTTGAACATTTAAGCCCGCTATAAATCTGATGGCCTGCAGTAAGCCAAGAATGGGCGTAAAATTGAGTGTACGTAAAGGGGAACAAGGTTTGGGTAGCCTGCCCACAGCTGAGATATGTTCAGAGGTCCCTCATAAATCATTAGGCTTGAGCTGTGTAGTTCTGGGGCACATTACAGTCTCCCCAGTACATTCTCTCCCTAGAGCTCTCTTTCATGAGATGGGGTTGGTTTCAAACTAGAAATCAGCCAAGTTGTTATTTAAAGGCATTTTAAAGGCAGGGAATCTCATTTGCGCCTCTCCTGCAGCACATCAAAACATCATTCATGTCCTTAGGCTACCAAGGTAATGTCTGTAAATTCTGAGGATGAGTTATAGCATGTACCTAGAATTTGAAAAATACACACACACACAAATTGCCATCTCCTGTATGTTCTATGCTAGGAATTTTTGTCTCTATAAGACAAGAATTCAAATCAAAGTCTAATGGTCACTACATTTCCACTAAAACTGAATTTCTATATACTTTGCCAAAAGTACTTAGATATTTTCTTCTACATACCAGTGTATTAAACAATGCTATTTTTTTTAGAAAAGAGATGCTATGCCTTATACTTCCCATTTAAAAATATGAGCTGAATGGCCCAATAGGCCTATATGCTTTCAATGTCTCTAGCGTTGCGGTAAAAATGAAATGCTAAAAAACTGTACTTCAAAATAATTGTTTAGTGCTTTATATAAGTGAAAATCTATAGGCCTATATAGGACACTGAAGGGAAACAGTAAAAGTGTGTGTGTTTTTTTTTTTTGCAAACATGTGTCCTTTCTATGCAGGTTCATAAATAGTTTGCTCTCTGGGGAGTTGGTTTGGTGTCCTAGACAGGGTATCCCTAGTACTGTACAGGTGCCTGCTAAGACATGTTTGACTGTACATGAGTGACTGGTTTTATCCTATCCGTTTTCCTCAACTTAAACTTAAATGTAATATTTGTAATTGGAATTTACTCAAAATAACATAAATACTAGCTCTGACATACTCCTTGACAACAGTCCAAACACTGAACGCCAAACTATGTGATTTTTCAACTTACATGTACATGTACATGTATGTGGTTGTTAGACAAACCAATTTCTGGTATTCCAAAACTTTCTTTTTGACAGAGTGGAGCTACATGTACAAACATGTACTTGCATGGTTACAAAGTACTTTCCTTTTTTAAAGGCGCTATTTATGGAGGTTCAATTGCTAAAAAAAAGTCAAATTTTGACATCTGGGCTACATAATAGTGCTTGAATTGACAAGTAAACACCCAAATTTCCTACTGTAACTTTCGAAAATTATGCTCCGCCTGCCTGTAAAATGGATATACATCACACATGAATTATACATCAGGCCCAATCTTAATTGTAACACAGCAGTCTGGGGTAGGGGGAGGGGGGGAGATGAACATAGCAAAACTGGGTACTCATATATTTCCCCTCTTTATCCCATTCAATACTAAGACCACATATTTGTGGTTTGCCTTTTTATCTTGGAATGTGGCTGTCTTTACCCCATCTAATGAATATGTTAAAGTAGAGAAAAATATCAGCTATTCAATGAACTGGGTGGTTCAATGTCATAATGAATATTCATTTTGTTATGAATTTTTAAATGAGATTTAACTAGAATATTCATAAACTTATCAAATTGGCAACGGCTGTTGTTATGATGAGGCTATGGGTTGTTCCACTTTGTTAGTGGTGATGTATTGAACTAATTGAGAAACATATTTTACAGATGCGTTTTCCTTTTTTATGTCATTTAAAAGTGAACGTTATTCAATCATAAATTATTTTTAGTCTTAAATTTCACCCGTAAATAATTAATTAATTAGGCGAATGTTTGACACATCATTCAATACCCATTACCCTTTATATATAATTGACTATTCCAGTATGTTGCCGATTTGATGAGAAAGCAAATTTTTAGTGATTATTTTACTCTGGACAGGCTCTAGTATTGAATGAGCTCTTTAAAGGTAAATGACATGATTGGGGGTAGTCCTCAACTTGGGTTGAAAGGAATCTAGAATCAAGTAAACTATGCCAGGATTATCCTGTGAAAATCTTGTAGTCAAGCGTTGACTCATTCTAGAATAACTAATGTCTATTGTCCCTCGTGGTAGGCAAACCTGCTGTGTGGCTCTCTATAGGTCTTATTTTTATCGTACCCGGATAAAAATAAAATACTAGTATGTTCATGCTTGATTCTCCTTAAGTTAACAAATTACAGACAAATCCTTCCAGCTGGGAGATCCACTCCAGCCAGTGAATAGTTGGTATACATTTCAACTCATTTGGTTCTTGAGGCATTTTCAAGTGTTCCCAATCATGTCACTAACCTTTAAACCACAAAATGATATTTCAAACTTGTGCGTTTTTTAGGACTTTATTTTTTAGACCTTATCTAAAACATTGATAGTAGCTCAGATTTGTTTTTAAACTGGAAACATTGCTAAATGCTGCCCAGGCTAGAACTATAGGCCTACACCTAAACTAAGCCAGCTAAGATTGCACACAAATGCACTGCTCATGAAATTTGGGAAGAAAGGGTACCTCTACATGCAAATGTGTCTGGCAACGGAGCCACTTTAATAGAACATTAGCTGGCATTCCTCGCCAGTATACATAACAGAATGTACTTCCCAAATGCAAATGTTAACAATCCTATCCCGCCAGTAGCTGCAAAGTCAAAACGAAGGGTGGTAAAGGTGACACTACCATATCACCCCTCATAATCGATCGTAATTCGACAACTGCGATAGATTTTTACATGTTTTCGTGGAGATGGCCCGTGCAATAATGCTGTTGTGGCCACTCATGAGGGTGTAGAAAGAAGAAGAAGGAGAAAACTTGAAGCTTGGGCCCGATAGGAGTGAAATGTTATTTCAGGTGGAGAGGTTTGGAAGAGATGAGATGCGCGTCTCCAACTAGAATTCTATCCTTTACCTTGTCTTTTTTTTTGTGGGGGAGAGAGGCTTGAGGGTGGGGCCACTTCCGAAACACCTTCTCACTTTTTTCGCCTGCTGATATATCTTATGGCCTAGAACGTAGCCTCTTTCGGGCCTGCCTGAGTCGATAGGAGCGGGACACATTAACATATTTCACTGGCTTTGGTTGCGAGAATGTGATTAAGTAAAATAATTTAAGAAAGTGGATGAAGATCAGTAACATTGTCATTTACTATGAACTGTAATTACGATTGTTTCTTAATTGAATGAAAAGAATGTCAAGGAAATATTAGGATCATTGATCATTTTATAACTTCACAAAAATCTTCACTTTTTTTATTGTACAGGAAATAGATGCTTCTGTAAAGATAACGTTTATTGTATATTATTCTACTAGTTTATTTTTATACCTTTATTTATCTATTATCTATTTATTTATTATTCATTTAATCTTATTACTTTATTTTTAATTTTTTTTAATATTTTTTTATTTTATTTCCTTTTTGAGGGGAGGGGGGGGTGGTTACATCTGATTGTATCTCAACTATTCCTGAATGGAATTGGAAATTCATCTGAATCTGAAAGAGTTACATATCACAAAGTAACCCCGTTATTGATTAGTTTTTAAACCAAGAAACACATTGCGAAGCTACATTTTTATTGATTTATTTTTTGAACTAATAAACATATTGCAAAGTTACCTTATATTGATTTATTTTCTACACCAAGAAACATATTGCAAAGTTACTTTTGTTATTTATTTCTTTTTTCAATTGAGATTATGATTCTGTTAATCGAATATGAAATGAGCTGTGTCATTCATACAAAACCTTCAAAATGGTCACCCATGATGAATAGACAAATACACAACTGGTGAACAATCGGCAATCAGCACACGCAGGAACTTTGTGTGGGGTATTTTTAATTCACACTAGTAACTCCAAACAATAAACAGATCAATTATCAGATAATACAATCTTCTTTCCTGATGGTTGTTTCAATACAATTCATGATAAATATCGTGGTGGAGGGGGAATGGTTAAGGGGCAAGAGTGTGTGTGTGTGTCGGGGGGGGGGGAGGTGTAAAGTAAGCTGCCCTCTATCTATATGTCTGTTTTCAAACAGTGACCAAATGCAATCGAAAACGAAATTGCCATCACTGATTAATCTAATGACGGTATTGTTACCCATGTGAAAGTAAACTAGAATCATGAATGCAAATCAAATTTCAAAATTCAAATTATGCCCCTGATGTGTTTCTTAATCACAATATCTCCAAATATGTCACATTTTCCTGGTATAACAGCTTGACCTCTAAAACATGATTCGGGAGGCAATGCTTATGTGACTTTTCATTGACTTCCGTTGGAATACCCAACGCTCTAGGGCATGTGTACAAGTGTGTTGCAGCCGTGCAATCCATCCAGTGTGCAGTTGATTGACAGCATACCAAGAAACATGCCCATGCCTCTTAGCTAAAATTTGGAATTCTAATCGCGATGTCCTCATAACTCTAATCACTATGATTGCAAAATTGTGTTTGTGATCACGATTTGACCTTCATATGCAAACGGTCTTAATATCTCAAAGCCACACCATCTCTGAAAAGCGCTAATTTTTCTGTGAGGAAGAGAATCGAGGAGGAGGAGGAGGAGGAGGAGGAGGAGGAGGAGGAGGAGGAGGAGGAGAAGGAGGAGGAGGAGGAGGAGAAGGAGAGAAGCTTTGTCTGCTATCAGTTGACTGCATATTTGGGAGCAGAACTTAAAGAGCGCACCCCCTTCTCTTAGATCCCTGGCTAATACCTCTATGATTTCATGCATTGGTGCAACTGGGCCCAACAGTGACAGATCCAAATTTAGGGATTTTGTTTCCATTGTTGAATTTCAGGTTAAACAAACATGAACCAGATAATAGACAAAAGATGGAAATGGGGTCGTTATCTGATACCAATCTAAACATTTATCAAATTCTTGACATATTCATGACGTCCATATCTGATTTCAAATGGTTCCAACTTGTGTTTGGACGATCCAAAAATTGCAACGTCATATTGGTACATTTGTATTTACAGGATTTCTTGACAATTTCATTCAAACTAAATCTATCCGATCCAAACTAGATTTGTTTTTTGACTTCTTTTTTATTCTTCTTATAGCATGTATGAACAGCAAAATGCAACAATATGTCTACACACAGGATCAATTAGAAGGAGTCGCAACTTATTTTGTGTTTGGACGAGACAAAAAATGCAACGTCATTATCAGGACACTTGTATTTTACAGGATTGCTTGACAACTTCATTCAAACTTATCTTATCCGATCAAAACTAGATTCATTTTTTGACTTTCTTTTTTATTCTTCTTGTAGTATGTATGAACAGCAAAATGCAACAATATGCCTACACACACAGGCTTAACTAAAAGGAGTTGCAACTCACTTTGTGTTTGACGATTCAAAAAATGCAACGTCATTATTAGGACATTTGTATTTACAGCGTTTCCTTGACAACTTCATTCAATTTATCCGATCAAATGAAATTCATTTTTTTGACTTCTTTTTATTCTTCTTATAGCATGTATGAACAGCAACATGCAACAATATGTCTAACTATACAGATAGGCTCAACTAAAAGGAGTAGCAACTCAATTTGTGTTTGGACGATCCAAAAAGCATAACCTTGTGCCAAAACACTTGTACTCACAGGAGTTTTGACAGCTTTATTTAAACTAAAACTTTACCCAATCAAACGAAATTCATTTTTTTTTTACTTCTCTTTATTTTCTTGTAGCATGTACATGTATGAAGAGCAAAATGCAACAGTATGTCTATACACACAGGCTCAACTCAAAGGAGTAGCGATTCAATTGACCACAATTGCTATTTGAACTTTTAAAAGGCAGACCGGCCTTGACAAAATTTGTTCAAACAAAGAGGTTAAATATCATTAAATTCTGTTTATTTCTGGAATATTTATAGCCAAGAACTGTACGATGTTGTAACACATAGCAATGGGACCATTCAAAAGATTTTGATGACATTAACTCACCAATTTCAGCATTGGTCCTGGCTCTCAAATTTTTGAAGAAACATAACATGGATGACAGATAATAATCTTATTGTGCAGATATCTCAGAAGTGATCTTGTACCACATGTACAGAAGGTATATTACACAGGGTGGCCCAGAAAGAATGCTACACATATGATCGTTAATTTCTTCAACATCATGAACAAAATGCCATTGTTATTTCATTTGTTAGAACATTCTTTTTCGGACAAAATGATACCATGATGATTGATTTTGAGTAAGGCGTTTGGATCCTAGGGCCATTTTTCTGAGGCAATGTAATTTCCGAAATTTGTTTCTTTCTCAACTCCCGCGAACCTGGGAACACCAAAATATTCTCAAGTAACAGCGTGCCATAGAATAAGCGGGGAGACAGATGACTGGAATGCCTCGCTTTGATACAGAAGACAATGGTAAGGTATGGCTTACATTGTCATTGCACCTGGATAGTGCAGCCCATTCCATGGCAAGTCGTTACGTGAGAATATTTCGGTGTCTGATGATCGCTGGAGTTGAAAAAAATAGCAAATTTAGGAAATTACATTGCCTCAGAAAAATAGCCCAAGAATCCAAACGCCTTAATCAAATTCATTGATCATGGTATCATTTTGTTGGAAAAAAAAGGTTCTAACCCATGAAATAATCACCAATAACATTTTGTGGATGTTGAAGAAATTAATGATCGCATGTGTAGCATTCTTTTTGCGCCACGCTGTATAATATTTATGTCAAAAGATATTTTGCTCTAAAATACCCTTTTGCTGTTAAAAATCACCCTACCCTACCCTACCCTACCTGTCAACAACCCAAATATCAAAAGATAGTGCATAAAAGGTACAGAAAAAAATGCTTTGAGCACTTGCTAGTTCCAACACAAATAAATGCAGGGCAGGTACTATACAAAATTTACATTTCAAATCCTCTGAGAATCTTTAAGAATGAAAAGTCATATCTGATCAATGAGATATATATTCATCGTCCTCTATTAATACACTATCCATCCTAGATAAACTGCAAGCCAATTCATTTTGAGAATGCTTTTACATTGCTGGTGTGAATATTTTGTTCATGACCTATTAAACTGTTTGCAAAACTTTCAACTGTTCATGCATCATCCTCTATTAATACACTATCCGTCCTATATAAACTTCAAGCCAATTTATTTTGAGAATGCTTTTGCATTTCTGGTGTGAATATTTTGTTAATGACCTGTTGGCAAACCTTTCAAAGCCTGGCTGTCAGCTTGTGACAGGGTCCTGGACTATAATCTGAGTGACAGATTGGGGAGGATGAAGGAAACGAGAGAAGGATGCAAGAAGGAAGATTTCTTCCTCTGACAAAACAATCCACCGTCTTCCTGAGAGCGGTTTATAGAATCTTGATTTTACAGTACTCTACGTCTGGGTCAAGGAGTTTGATCTAAGAGAGTAAAATTAGAACTTTAGAACGAGTTTTTTTTTAGCTTTCTGGAAATATGGGGAGAATGTTTTTGGATACAGATTTGAGATGTAAAGAGACTGTTTCACTCACTATCCAATTCTGAATTGAGGGTTGTGTTATATTCTAGAATATTGATTCCAGACTCATAAGGCTTGAAAAAACTATTAGTTTAACTCAAATAGAGTGTTCTGCATATTTATTCTATTTATCTATCTATCTATCTATCTATCTATCTATCTATCTATCTATCTATCTATTGCATGTCTATTCATGTACATCTACAAAACATCCATATCACCTAAATGTTGATGTGCATGTATTTTTCTATCTAACCATATGTCCATAACTCTCTTTATTCATTATCTACTGTATCTACCTTACATTGGGAGATAGACATGTAAATACTTTCTGAATGCACAGTAGAGGACAAAAGATATTTTCTGTGACTTTTTCACAGAATAATCACAATGTTGGCAAAGGAATAAATCAATGGAATACTAAATAAATTTGTAAGTCGCTCAATCAATCAATTGATAATCGATCAATCAATCAATCAATGTATCTACACATTTATACATTAAGCAAATCGCTAAGTGAAAAAATAAATGAGTAAATGAATAATAGAATAAATAATATAGAAAACAAATAATTTGATTTGAATATTTTAGATATAAATTAATGAAATTTTTAAACAATCAGTATTGTTTAAAAAAGTAAAATTTGTTCTTGGTGTACGCTGTATTCACTTTGCTAAATGTATGCAACCATATAAAACCTCATCTCATAGTTATGAATGAATAAAAGACAAAAAAATATATAATAGATATTGCTTTTCTTTTTGTGCGTAACACATTAATCAGTGCTACGGGTCACAGGGAATATATGGGATGTGCGTAGAGGATGTTTGCTCTCTCCCATTAGAACAACAACCGATCTTCCGGCAGAGGGCTTAACCTCCTGATGCCTCGTCTCAGTCTTGGGTCAAACACTTGACCTTTGATGAGCGATAGATTGCGACTTTGATTAAGGAAAAGAGATCTCGGGAGATCTGGGGTGAAGGAGGCAGGAGGAGAAACAAGAGAAGGGTGGTGGAAATCTAGACAGGATTCCTATTTTTGTGTTTCTGTCAGCCACATTACTGTATGACTGAAAAAGTTGCTTTCAGAACCATTTTGCCACAGCATCAGCACTATTTTAGTGACAACATTTTGGAGTGGTAAATGAAAAATGCACTAATTTAAAGCCCAAGTTTAGTTTTGGGAATTTTTTCTTTGATAGCTTTATGCCCAAAGGTCATATCACACCAATAACAGATTTTTCATCAATTAATAAAAAAAAAAAAAAACGAATAAAATCCCCCGAAACTAAACTTGGACTTTACCACTGACAAGGTTATTTATAGCACTTTTTAAGGCCAAATTGTATTGTTGTTCATTCATACATGTACCTTTTCAACACTGAACATTTTCTAGATAGCACCATTTTTTAAGGAAAAATGGTGTCATGAGAATCATTTATACATCATAATGATGCTAATAAACACTGAAACAGGTGTCACTATTGTAAGAAACTGGAAACTTGACATGTACAGTACATACTCCCTTTTTGTGAGAGAAATTGGGAAAAGTTGTGGATAAATTATATTTTTGATACAATCATCACAAAATTTAGAAACTAATTTATAAATTATTGTGTTTATATGATGTTATCAATAGTTATTTGTCCTGACTATCTGTCCAATTTACATGTACACTAACCCTAGTAGTGGATGGTTGCCCCTTACTACAATAATTGAGGAGACAAAATGAATTTTGCACCGTTTACCGTGGTTATAAAGTAATTATCCTGTAACATTTTTAACGCTTAGTGAACTTGAGCAGGTTATGCTCATAATCTATCTTTATTCACCTACAATACTTAAATCTACAAGCACGCATGAAAGGTTAGGCCTACATCTTGGAATCTGGCACACATGCAATCCCTAAAATCTGTCAAGATTTACAAAATGCTCTTTGGAAAAATCTTTTCTATCATACATACATAATATTATACATGTGGTTTACACGATAACATATTATTTGATATAAGTCATTGAAAAACACTGTGTAGCTCTTTCATTCTTCAAAAGAATCATTACTCCATCTTGTGCATGCACTGCTTTCAATGATGACTTGACATAAATTCTACCGATATAAAAGATGATCGGAATATATTTTGACAGGCTTTATGTAAAATGGGGAGGTAATAGGCTTTGTTTTAAACAAATATCCTGTCTACAGATACATGTAGGGGCCAAAAATACAAATATGCACTTTTTGATAGTTTAGCAACAGTGCAGGGTGGGGTCACACCACTTTGCTGTGTGTTTCTGCATCTGCTATGATTCTTTAACCAAGATTTTAACATCACTGGGGGCAAAAAGTTGAAAAAGAAAATAGGGGTGATGAAACAGCTTTCCTCATTTTGTTGACTTTGAAGGAAAAAGGGGTTTATGAATTGCCTTATGCACAGTATATTTGTTTATCAAGTGTGTGAGAGCCTTTTCAAAGAATTTTCAGAGCTGATTTTTATAAACAAGTTCTTGGTTGCAATTTCAGTTTGATTCTTGAAAGTATGATTTTATGCTGTCAGCGAGAAGGCCACAATAATAGGGTCAACCATAGTTGACACAAAGTTTGTGTAAATATCCAGAATATTACCCACTCTAACCCCATTGGCAAAAGATTTCCTTACAAAATAAATAATTTCAAACAGGTAAATTAGACATTGCTAAAAATAAAATCCATTTAATAAAAATGTACAGACAAAGAGTTAATTGTAAAAGAGATTTTATGGTTCACAGTTTTATTCGAGTAAAAGTGACTTTCAAATGAAACATACATAGAATTTAACAAGCTTAAGATGCTATACATTGTGGAAGCCCCATTTAAAAAATGGTCAAACTACATGTATATCTGACCTGTACATGATAATATGTGAACATTTGGACAAATACAGTAACGCCCTAGAACATACATGTAATTATACAACTTTAGACTGTTGTGCTGTCATTAGTAAAATATGTGCAGAGAAATATCAGCATATGAATTAATGTCCTGGGGACAAAAATTATATAATGCAGCAGTCTATAGAAAAAAGGAAAGGTCACTTAGAGATTTTCACTGCTTAAAGGCAGTGGATCTCATTTGCAAACCTCCCCGCAGACCAGGAAAAGATAACCCATGCCCTTAGGCTATTGATGAAGGGCATGTCTGTGAAATATGGGGGTCAGTGATTGCCTAGAATATGAAAAATGCAAAAGAGAAACAATAGCCGTTAAGTATACGTTCTATCGTAGGAATTTTTTTCTCGCGAGAAAAAAATTCAAATCTGAGTCTAACGGTCACTATAATATCACTAAAACTGAGTTTCTAGCTCCTATATTTTGCTAAAGGTTCCCAGATGGCATTTTCCTCTAAATGTCATTGTATTTACACAATGTAAATTTTTAGGCATGCAAAAGAGATCCCCTGCCTTTAAAGATTGTGTCAGGGATGTTCAAGTCCATTACTTCCCTTCATTATCAATACCAAACAGTAGTTTAGTACTTACAAATGGTGTGCTGAAAGTTTGAGATTCATACGTCATGAATTTGTTGTTTTACGAGAAAAACTAATAACGACATGTTACCAGAATGTTGTTCTTTCCGTGAGTTTCAATTTTGCTCAAACTGCGAATCGCGGTTATTGTGTAACGTCGGAAGACCAGCGCAGCGCACTGATTGGTCAAACGGCTAACCTCCGCACGACATTTAGCTAACGGCTGATCGGACAATTTTGGAACGGCACGTGCACGTTAGACGTCACAGATTTTTTGAAAATGTTTCCCAGTAATTTGAAAAAGTATGAAGTTTAACCGTCCAGATTTTCACCAAAACTCAATATTTTACCCCAAGTATCTATGAGAGGTGTTTATTTATATCAATCTTCACATTGGATATGATTTCAGCTGATTTCATTCATTTAGATGTTTTTTGACGTGCAAATCAATGACACAATCTTTAAAAGCACTTAATGATCATTTTGATGTACCGTTTTTGTAGGGATTCATTTAAGACCTTATCAGAGACAGTAGTAGCATAGAGGATCATGTTTTTTTCTTGTTTAAGTTTATGTGATTGTGTAATCTAATTTTTCTAGTTTATTATTTGTTTTTGTATTATGTTTGTGTTATTTCTTTGATTTGTTTGATTATTATTTGACTGGTATATTTCATGGCCTTGCTGTAAAGCAGCCTCCGAGCTGATGCAGGTCTTTTACAGTGATTAAATACATAAAACTCAAACTCAACTATTTCCTCCCATTGACTACTGTGTTATAGGTTAACTACTTTATACTCAGCCTGAGCAATAATTCAGGGGGATGTTTATCTATGGTTTGTCCATGCAAACCATGCCAGTGGCAGCATAACATTCCAAACTTGTGTGTGTTAGGATATTTATTTGTCCATTTAAGCACTATTATGTAGCACAGATACAAAAGTTTGACAGTTTCTTAAAATTGAAGTTCCACAATGGTAACTTGTGTCTGTAAGAGTTGAAAAATCTGGTCAGCTCACATACTTTTCCCCTTTCTCTGCTGACATCCTCTGTCACCTACCTTACACCGATCAGGACAGATCGGTAGCGGATAAAACTAATCAGATTTCCGCCTTGAAGCGTTGACACCCAGAAGGGTGTCAGATTCTGACAGGGGGGCTACCCACCCCTAAATAGGGGTGGAAATATGGGGTTAATGGCCATAAGTCTTGTTTAGAGGTGATGATGCGTTCAAATTTGTAGTTTGTAGGCTAAACTAACAACAGAGCTACAGTTGTATGGGTCTTTTCATTCTGTTGTTGGGTCAAATTTTGTGTAAAGTCCATGTAGCTGAATCTAGATTCTTTTTTTAATTTTAATCTACCCTGTACTGGAATAAGAAATTAGGTACAATTTGTAAATCTGGGGCAGAATTTAATGGGTTAAAATTTTCTGCCAACTTGGACACAACACACACAGCAACACATAGATAAATCATAGATAAATTTACAGATACACACAATACATAGATAAATCATAGATAAATTGACACATTATAAATCTGCATAGGCTGCATGACATTATATAATCGTCTAATCTTCTACAAATGGAAATTTGACAATTTTTGTCCATATGTTTTACAGTGAACAAAATCAGGATAGAAAGTAGACCTACTGAAGTATCTATGTTGAGTGTCCCTTCAAATTATAATTGACTCAAATTTGTCAGTCTAGCGCACGATAGGGAAACCACTCTTTTCGAAAAGAACGGTATTCGCCTGTTTTCAGACTAAATGAATAATACATCAACCTTAGTCCCATCATGCATTACGATGCCTTGCATGTTATAGTCATACCTATGGCCTGCAGTTTTGTTTTCTGCAATACCACTGCGAGAGGTGTAATACCAGTGTGCGCCCTGTATGACACAAACTGCCATTTTATTCCACAATAAAGACTTTGAAAGGCCAGCAATAGAGATCATATCATTGCAAGGAAGGAAGAGGATACTGGGCTGAGTGAAATGAGCTTATCTTGTAGCCATGGCAACAGATTTAGATCCTAACTATGGAATGCTCAAGAGGAGGATCTCTGCACATTAACTCCCAATTGCCCATTAGGAATATCTTGCCACACATCAGTGCGTGAGGTGCATCCCTTAATCGTTAATAGCAGCACACTAATAAGATGAAGCTGTAGGCCTTCAAGTTTGCAGTAGCAGTCAATTTTACAGTAAAACAAAACCATGGCACGTTGCTTGTGAATTACATTTGTGAACAGTCAAACAAATTAGAAAAAAAAGTATGAAACAAATCAGTCAAAATATAAAAATTCTGAATTTTGGCAATATCAGATTGACAGCTGTCTTCATGTCTATGATGCATACAAAATATGAAGAAATATCCATTTTTCTTAAGATTGTTTGACCTACTTCCTACCATTGCAATAAACTTCACTAAACTTCACTGACTTTAAGATGTTTTGAGTGTGGAATTGAAAGGATTTTGGATTCTCTAAATTTTTTAAACACAAAATTGGCACCTCTGCTCCAGCGACTGTGATGTTTAAAAATTTTCATGAAATATCAATTTTTCAATAGTCTTCCTTGCCCAGATACAGCATCAACCACAAACATGTAACTTAAACTCAGCAATTTCTCAAATCAGCAAATTTCTATTTCAAGAAAGTGTCTTTTGAGAGCAACTCTTATTAGAAGATAAATCTATATGGCAGGTCTAAACATATATTTTGAGGCTCCGTTTCCCCCATTTTAAAAATATAGTTCTACATTTTTGTCTGAGACTGGAATGATACCATATTTAGAGTATGAATGCCCAGAAAAAGGAAAGGGGGAAGTTGGCAAGCAAACTTTATTTTCAAATTAGACATGACTAGGGGAAATCAGTATCTGTAAACAACAGTAAACAAGCAGAACAAGCTAAATGAAAGTAAACATATGCTCTAAATATATCTAGTTACAGATTGGTTTCTGTTCAATTCCACATAAAGATGTTTCAAATGCATTTAAAGCCTGTGTAACATGCCCCATGGTTTCACAATTCATTGCATTCATGTGTGAGGGGTATGACTCTTGTTCATACATGTACACCTTGTTTGTAATAATGTATTCAAATTTATGCATGTTTTATTTACTTTTTTATTTGTTCCAAGTTACATTGGTGAGGGGAAGAGAAAAGGAAGTAAAATGGAGAGAAGAGGATGAAGGAGATAGGGGAGGAAAGGATAAAAGGCAGCAAAAAATGGATTAATTAGTGAAGGGGTAGGAAAGCAGTACCAGTATAGGGGGAGGGGGAGGAAGGGAAGGAAAGGGGATGAGGGAAAAGGGATGGAAGATATGATGGATAATGGGAGAGGAGGAGAGGGAAGAGGAAGGGGGAAAGCAAAAGATAGAAGAGATGGGTCATATATACATAAATGTAAGGAGAGGAAGGAACAGAATATGGATAGGGGAAGGCAGAAATGTACCTGTACGTACTAGGTAGCAAGGTAGGGGAGAAGATGGTTGAAGATAGAAAAGGAAGGAAGGGAAGGGGAAGGAAGAAAAGGAAGGGAGAAGGGGTAAGGGAAAAGGAGAAGAGGGGAAGGGAGGGAGAGAGGAGGGGAGAAGAGGGGATGGGGAAGAAAGGGAAAGGGGAAGAGGAAAAGGAAGGGAGAGGGGGTGAAGTTAAAGGAGACAAAGGGAAGGGGAATTTGGGAGAAGAGGGGAAGGGAAGGAAGGAGGGGAAAAGAGGAGAAGGGGAAGGAAGGAGAGGGGGAGGAGGAAAAGGAAGGGAGAAGGGGTGAAGTAAAAGGAGATGAAGGGAAGGGGAAGGGAGATGATGGGAGAAGAGGGAAAGGGGAAAGGCAGGAGGGGAAAAGAGGAGAAGGGGAAAGGAGGGGAGGAAAGGAGAAGAGGGGAAGGGGAAGGGAGAGGGGATGAGAGGAAGGGAGAAGCAGGATGAAAAAGTGAGAAGAGCGGAAAGATAAGTACTAGGTCATTTATATACCACAAATCACCACACCACAAATCCACAATCACGTGAAACTATGTTTTCTTCCCTATTTTTTTTTCCTTTTTTGCTAGTATAAGGGAGATCATGACCAGGGTTATGACAGCACAAAACTATGATGACAAATTAATATCCTTTCACAAAATTTGGTACAATGTCAAGGTTCAGTTCGAGGTTAGGGCCAGGAATTTGTTAACAGCCAGGGAAAGTATTACAAATCTCAACTGTCTACAGCACGCCATCTGGCACCCCAATTAAACCGGTACAAAAACAGGCAATCAGCAGAAAATTCCAACTGATGCACAACACAAAATTCCGACTGATTCACGACCACTCCCAGGAGAAATTCAGCCTAGAGAGTGGTCATCATTCCGTCAGCGCCGAGATCATTTTGCGCTAATAGGTCTTAACACTCGTAATGTGCTGCAACAACTGTGTCACGAGGTAAATCGCAGCTATTCCAGAGCGGTAACACTTCTGCACGTAAGCCACGTCAGGAATTTTTGATAGATGGAACTTTTTAATTTACTTCTATTTTGAGATCAAAAATACACATCCCACAGACAATCATAAGCAAATCTTGTACACTGTTGCTGTCTTATGTCTGGTGAATTCACATTATCTGCGAATCACTCACAATACTGCTGTACTTTAATATTGTTTTGCATTTTGCCCGTGGCTATAGGATACAATTCTTGCAAAATAGCTCTAAAAACATTTTTCATACTGTCTAGGGAATTGAATAATGGAGTTTTATTCAGTAAATGAGGTGATTAATTTATTTTGATCACCTCCTTGTAAACTTTTGGTCTCCAACAGAATGTTGATAGCTTAGTGTGAAAAACTAATCCAGACGGGCATTCAGAAATCATTACGCAATCACAACGATTTCGAATTTAAAGACACAATTTATTAAACACTGACCACAATTACAAAAATGTGAGCTACATGTACATAATCCATCTTGCTCTAGGTGTCTTTGATAAGGTCTAAACATGAAGCCCTGAAAAAAAAAATATATTCAAAATGAGTATTTACTGCTTTAAAGAAGTGAGTGCTTATAGAACCCCCTTCAGACAGCCCAAATTCACCGGCTCTGAGCCGGCTCTGCTACTCCTCCACTTTCTACTGAATGGTTTAAGCCGGCGAAAAGGAGTATCAAGTACGCCCGCTCTGAGCCCGCTCTGAAACACCTCCGGAGGTGTTTCAGAGCCAGCGAAAAGGAGTAGCTGATACGCTCCAACCTTCTGTCTGAATGAGTTAAGCCGTCTCTGCTACTCGTTGCGCAGTGATGCATGCAAAGTTCACCAACATCCGCGCCGAAAAACAAAGGACAATCGCGCGTACAAATATACACTTCCTGTTCCGGTCTCGCAAGGTGAGTAGTGACTCCACCTTTTTGGTTGCTGTGTGAATGGTTTAAGACGGCGAAAAGGCGTAGCTGCTACGCGAATTCTGTGCTATCTGAAGGGGGTCATCAGAGGGTTTCAAGACCGCTCAGAGCCGCCGCAGCTACACCTTTTTCTGTCTGAATGTGGCTTAGGTTGACCGGATTCACCTTGCCCATTTCCTCCCTTCGAATACTGTGTATAGATTTAGGCTATTTTATTCTCCACTGCACTAGTAACTTAAGGGGCATATTCATCAAAGGATACCGTCCTGGCCAGTGACAGCAAAACTTTCCAAACTTTTGTATTCAGGGTGTTTATTTGTCCATTTTAGCACTACTATGTAACAATATTTTTATCAAAGTTTGATAATTTTTCAAAATGAAGCTCCAAAATGTTAACTTGTGTCTTTCAGCATTTTGAAGTTGACAACATAAACACACTGTTACTGTTTTGAAATGAAACCATGAAACTACTGTACATGTATGTGACTTACATATTCCTAAAACATTAGATTCACATCAATATGATATGCCACACGTAAATGGGTAGAGAGAGGAATAAATCATTCTCTTAATGTACCTACTATGTTTTTTTTACATGCAGTGTTGAACGATCTCACGCACCTGTTAGGCTCTGTTTGCATAACTTGCCTTACTAACTGTGCCCAGACTTTAGCATGAACTGTACAGCATTTTTGGTTGTCAGAAGAAACTACTGCAAATGGAAGTCTTTGATAAGTTTATTTGCTTGGTTTCAAAATGATGTTCTTAAAGCCCAAGCATAGTGATTTGGCATACATTCGTACAATCATTCACAAACTATGTTACTTATGCCAAACATCAGACCTACTGGCTACTAAAAAAAAATTATTACATATTGATTTTTATTTTCTGGGAACACTGTAGGCCTATTTGATATTGAATCCAAAATTTTTGCACTCTATTTTCATGTAAAGTATCTTTCTTGAGCTATGGTACATCAAGTCTATGCAAAAAATTGTTGCAGTGTACAAATTACGATTAGTAATCGTTGATTACTATCTTCAAGCACAGCTTCCAATCTATACATTTACAAACCGAACCCATTCATCTGTGCACTAAAATTACATTTTGAATTAAATAACATTTAGTTTTTATCTGTGTTGGTGGATATGCATGGATGAAAATGTTGAATTTGCATTACAAATCTAGATACACAGTTCAAATAAAAGCAGCTTTCACATCGTTACATTTTCTTAAAATTTTGCACTAATAGATTAGATCTGATTGACTTTTCATGGGGTCAAAGTTCAAATAATCTGCCATTTTGAGTCAGGCGCGACACACGTACACCAGCCGAATGGTGTGAACTCTTACAAGCAACAATACAATTTGTTATTTATTTCAAAATGTTTAGGGAGAGCACTGTACTCAAATCCCATCACTTTACAAAGTACACATACATGCAGGAGGAATTTGTGAAAGCATTCAAAACCCTCTTTTATTTCTTACAACATTACTTGAACATACTGTATTGTCTCATTGATAGTTAATGTTATATGATCCTGCATGTTCTCACTGTATAAAAGGCAATCTGGGTTGGTTTCACACTTCACAGTACACAGTAAAAATAATCCCTATCTAGACTGAAGGTCCGATAGACAAAAATAATGAATCTATGCTTGAAAGCATGATTAGCGGTTATCTATATGTTTAATTTGGTTAACTATATGTTTAATTGTAGTTAGACTGCCTTATGTAGCTCTCCCTCTTTTTCTTCATATTATTATTTCAATTTGCACATAACAATGTCAGGCAGATTTGTAAACATACATGTACAAACTTTGACTGCCATCTTTGGTCTACCAGACCTTCAGTTTATTGCCTTCATTCTATTAGGCCTTTGACATCTACTTTAGATTGTGATAATGTGCCATGTAGTTATGCCCTAGTGTCAAAATGTTATCCTGACAATTGATTCATCCTACAAAATAATTGTATTCACTATTTCACTTTGGTCAAAACTTGGAGACTGCATCTTCTCTGATACACTTGACACAATTATAGATAATCCCCACCCATCAGGATTAAAAGGATTAGTTAGATTAAAAGGATTAAATCTTCACTGCTGCACCTCAATGTGGCCCTGGCATTCCAAGGCAAGTGCATTATAAATTAACAAATGTACATACAGGTTTTTAAGTTGAAGTAGCATAAGTTTTTAGTGTACACATGCATGCACATCTGCACAATGTAGTGCATGTTTGTTAGACAAATACATAGGCCTACATGTATTCAAAACAAATAGTTTTATGACTCAGTTAACAGGTCAGCCATTACACCATAGACAATCACGTTTACATGTATATTCTTATAATTTATGGCAAAATGTATGTCATTTTCTTCAATGGACGGATAAACTATTTTTAAAAGGCAATAAATAGCACGTAGACCTACATGTATGTAGTTTTATGGGTATGTACATGTACATGTATGTAGGTCTTCACATGTACATAAAATCTTGTTCAGATTGCAGAATTTCTTCTCATTCAGTGTCGTACAATTGATTTTTAACTGTTTGTTTTTTCATTCTTTTTCTTCAAAATCTGGCATACCTGTTGCGTGACCTTGTCTTTTCATCTTCTTTCCCTGAATAATCTATTTAATTGTGGGCAGCACAACAATAATAGAAATTCGTGAAGAGTAGGCTGGGCTTGGAATTAGATCAAAAGTAAGATATTTAGATCATTGGGCCACTAAACCATTCATCTTTCATTGTTTATGAGCCGCTTTTGTGAAAAGAAATAATTCATACAAAAGGATAGATGTGGTACAGATCTGAAATGTATATCTTTTGTTCATTGACATGCAAAGTTACAACGATTGATCAATTATCTGATCAATCTTGCCTTGACCTAGATACATGTAAAGAGGGTCCCTTTCTACACAAGACAAGATGATCACAACTACAGGGGTGTATCCAGGATTTTTCTGGGTGGGGTATGATCATAATATTTTGAACCTTTGCGCAATGAAATATACAGGTTTTTATCTGGATTGGTTGTGATCATACAATTTTGACCTTTGCACCATGAAATATGCAGGATTTTTTTCTGGGTGGGTCGTGATCATAATTTTTGAGACCATTTTATAATGTAATATTAAACAGCAAGATGTGTTGATAAATGTACATGTACCTGATCCAGCCTGATCTGATCAATGCTTTTTGTGAAAAGGCCCTTGAAACAATGTCTTTGGAAAAAATGTGGATCTTTTGATTTTTTTTTTGGGGGGGGGCAGTATGACCCTCCTGTCAGCCCCCTACTTAAACTTATGAACTAAGTAAATGTATATGTTGCTATTTCACGTTTTATTTATTCATTTATTTCACTTATTTATTTATTTACTTACTTACTTACATATAGAAAACTTTGTTGCATTTGCTCGGGAGCGCAGCACTAATCCCCTACAACACGTGAACATTCGAGTAAAATACCCCCCTGTCATCAAAGAATTGCGTTTAAAAAGAAAATGCGATGAGGTATTAAGAACCCTCGCCCTGCAAATGAGAGCTCAAAGATTTACCTTTTCAAAGAATATACTCTCAGAACCATTGCAACTCAAGAAATAAGGGCATTTTTAGACTAAACTTAGCTTCAAATCATTGTAAATTATCAAAGCCTATGGGGATTCGGCAGAAAACACGTCATTTTGACCGACATTGCAGAATGTAAACGTGCCTCTTTCGTTGTTTCTTTGTTCTATCGCTTACCCTCGCATACCAAACCATTCTATAATATACAAGCTCTCGACTGATGTAAAATTTATTGTGATTGGTGGACAGGAACTTAGGGCATTTTTTGCATCAAATCAGAGGCAGTTTTTCATTTTTGACCAATTTCCGCACTTGCACGAGCTTTCTTTGCACAGTATTTCCACAAGCTTACGGATGAACGCACACGTGCCCGGCTTGAGCATGGAGGTCTCTTTTCTACCTCCATGGCTTGAGTAAACAAATTGGCTGCTTCACCAAATGCAACATTCATGGCTAAACTTACATGTATCCATATGTTATTTATTCATGTATTCATTTATTTAATTTATTTCTGTTCTTACCTATTATTATTATTTTTTTCGGGGGGGGGGGTGTATGATTTCATGAGCAGTGCATTATCCAAGAATCTTTGCTGTACAGTAAAGTGAAAGTGTGTGCATTGTTTGGGGTGGGGGGCGTGGATGGAGGAGGGGGTCCAAACTGCCCCATTGCATGTTTATGGTGCAAATCAGTACTTAAAGCGTTAAACAAAACCACATGCCACTTAAACATGCCAGAACTGACAACTAGGCATGCAAATGATGAAAACAAAACACAAATGTTTAGACTAGAGGTGTGAATATCTTTCTATAATTACCGCCGTATCTCCCGATAACTGCTCATACATGAAGCTCAAGTAACATACACCCCTAGGCAATTAATTAGAGTGGAACCATCACAGGAACTGCGGTATGGATCGGGGGGGGGGGGGGGGGGGGGGTCTGTCAAATAAGTGATGCTCCTTTTTTGTTGTCACCACCCCCCTACCCCTACCCCTCAAAAAAAAGGAGAGGGACACCTAGCTATTATTTTGATTTTCAGCTTCAAATACTGGTGTGGGTCTGCCCCCATGACAATTTTCGTTTTTGTTTTTTGGATTTTTAGTACAGTATTTATTTGCTTTTAAACTCAAAATGCTTTTAAGTACATGTATAGGTACCCACATGTACATGTACCCAACAGTCCCCACTATTGGAAAATTATGGATATGCCTCTGAAGAATATATTTGTGATACCGATATCTTAATCCCTTACTGTTGATTTCCCAGTGGATTATTTAAAGGTTTCATGGTTTCAGGGGAAAAATGACATTTCTTATCAGTATTTCTAATTTCTCAATCGCAAATACTCAAGGCACTTGCTGTTCAACACACTGTTTAACATTGAGTAATAAAAACTTGTCAACCTTTGGTATCTGACCATAACCCCATTCAGACAGCCCAAATTCGCGGGCTCTGAGCTGGCTCTGCTACTCCTCCACTTTCTGTCTGAATGGTTTAAGCCAGCGAAAAGGAGTATTAAGTGAGCCCGCTTTGAGCCCGCTCTGAAATACCTCCGGAGGTGTTTCAGAGCCAGCGAAAAGGCATAGCTGATACGCTCCAACTTCTGTGTGAATGAGTTAAGCCGCCTCTGCTACTCTTTGCGCAGTGATGCATGCAGAGCCATCCACGCCGAAAAACAAAAGACAATCGCGCGATAATAATATACACTTCCTGTTCCGGTATCACGAGACAAATAGCGACTCCACCTTTCTGCTTGTTGTGTGAATGGTTTCAGATGGCGAAAAGCCAATTTTGTGCTATCTGAATGGGGTTGATGGAGTGTTTTAAGACCACTCTGAACCGGCTCACCTACACCATTTTCAATCTAAATGGGGCTCTAGACAGTATTTGAATAGACGATTAAACACCCTTAAACACAAAACTTAGATAGTTATGCTGTCACTAGCAAAATACGTACAGATAACTGCTGGCACATGAATTAATGTCCTGGGGACAAATATTTTATAACACAGCAGTCCATGGGGGGGGGGGGGGCGTGCAATGGTCTGTTACTGATTTCCATTTTTTAGAAGCACTTAATAATTGTTTTGAACCTCAGTTTTTTCAGGGCTTCATTTTTAGACATTATCAGACACTAGTTGCATGGAGGATCATGTACGTAGCTCAGATTTTGAAAACTGGGAAAACTGTTCAATGATGCCTTTCAAGTTGCAACAACTTTTGATACTGTACACTCATTTGTCAATCACAAACTTGCAAGACAATCCCCAAGAAATTGTAAGTTGTAACAGTTTTTGTTACAATATTCAGCTAATGGAGAAATGTCTAAATTCCTAAAAATATAATTATTTTTTCATGCTTAGCGGAGCAAATCGGGGTTGATGAATGAGTAGATCAGACTTGCAGCTAACACAAAGGCTCCCTGCACGCTTTGCTAACGGCAAAAATCGGGTACGAAAACCAAAATGAACTCAGCATTTCAAGGATCGCGAGCGACGCATTGACGAAATAAAGAATGGGTATTTTAGGTAGAATGCTTGTTTTGAATTAAAGGTGGCACATTACGGAGGGAGCAATACAAGTGGGATACGAACCCTAACTAGGGAGGTTGGAAGACGGTGCGATTTATCATCGTAAAAAAAATAATTTGTTTAGTTACAAGTTAGGATATTTCACTATTTTTTTCTTCCTGCTTTAGGGCAATTATGAGGTCATTAACATGTCGTTATAGAAGATGATGTTGCTCTACACCCATGGGCGGTTGCGAAATGTTTGCGTTAATGTCACCACAAAACAAACAGAGACTGGCGGTGGTTGAAGTCTGGGGGTAATGGCATGGTAGGCTAGGAAAGAAGGAAAATGGGGTACGAGATACACCCCAAAATTTATTTTTAATATGCTGTTGAGGATACACAAAGAGTAGTCAACTACTCAAAACTTGTGATACATGTCCAGTATGATGAAAAATGTCTCAAACAATAACCAAGCAGAATACAAGCAGCTAAACCGCAAAAAAGGTCTCCACTCATAGTGACATTAGGATTGCCTTGCCCCCTTTTTAGACAAATGTCTGGTTATACCTTTTTAGATTATTTTTATGAAAAATGAAACATGGCATTGCATCAGATAAATGACTTTACCCCCTACAGGAGTGTAAAGAATAAAAAGTTAGAAAAACATGTCACAGGTAGAAATTCAGGTCTGAAGCAATACAGTATATTGTGTCTTAATTGATGTTTACTGTGTGCACAAAGAGCGAGTACTGAATAGTTAGAAAAATAAACTGATATTTTTAGTAATCTGTGGTTACATGTGCAGGTTCACACTGAGCAGGCTCATCATAATATTAATTTTACGTCTGCTACCTTTGAGGATAAGGGAGCTCCAAAGGAGTATATCTTGAAGTTCAGTCCAGTATGAACACCTTTGTAGTTAACTTTGTTACCACAAATTGACTTGAAGGTCTTGACCCAAATTTTCTTGTAGTTATGTAATGGATACATGTAGCTTGTTGTTAGGTATTATCACTTGTGGAGCATCAAAGTTAGTGGCAATGTGATCAAAGTTATCAACAAGATTGTGGTTAAACTTGATGGTCCCTACCAGCAATGACTTAGTTCTGTGTACGTTAGGAACTGGTGTCATGGTAAGCGGTGCTTCATATTTCTGGACATTATCATCAAGCTACTGTACAAGACCATGGCATCCTCCCCTCTCTCTCTCTTTGATCTGCCACTCAGAGTGTTTTCACATGGCAGCGAAATCATGATTTCAAACACAACTACAAACACAAAATTAGAATTTGAAATTCTTGTAAAGAGGCACAGCCATGATTCTGGGAAGCCATCAATCAACTGTGCACTGGATGGGTCACACAGCTGCGACACACTTGTGCACATGCTCTTCAGTGCACAGTATTCAAGTGGAAATTAATGAAAGGTTACACAAGCTCCACCTCCCAAACTGTGTTTCAAGGCTCCAGAAATTTAAGGAAAACACAATGTGATTTACGAGAATTGTGATTAGAAAATACCTCTGGAGCCCGACTTGATATGCAACCATGATTCTAGTTTCCATTCACATAGGTAATTGTTTGCAGTGTGAAAAAGGTCTTACACAACATGAATGCTAAAATGTGTTTCTGAAGAACAAAATCATAAAAAGATTTACTTTAATGTCACTATGGGACACTAATGGAAATAAAGCCTTCAAGCCTTCATCAATTTGGCAAATCACTCTCCCTGTTGTCAGGGGGACAATTATTGGTCAGAGGTGTGGATAGCACGAAGGTCATCTCATTGAATGACCTTTCCCATAATGCTTTGTAAATGGCTGTCAGCAATTAGCCACTTTATAGAAGGGAGGGAGGTTATTTCATTTGAAAGCTGAATTGGTTCATAAGTGATCTATTAGAGGAAGGGAAGGAGGGGGGGGGGGCAAATGTCTACAGGGGGAACCTGTGATTCTCAAATTCTAGAAATATTGACTTTACATACTTTATTTGGGGGCAATGAAAGGAAATGCATACAGTTAACCCATTCATTTCTAAATATTCTGACTCTAACCGGTGTAACACATGTATAGTGGCTGCAGGGAAGAATGAATAAAAGCAGTACACACTGAAAAAGGAGAAAACATACACTGTATAAAGCATTTTTATCCCAAATGCAATCAAAGCCATTACCCAAGAACTAATTTCAGTAAAAGAGATTGATATTACATTAAATTTCAACAGCAAATTTATTGCTTGATTTTGAAGTCATGGTACGTAGGTTATGTCCACAATTCATTTTGTTTTCAGGCACTTCAAACAGTGCACATACTCCATCATGAAAATATGTTTTTCTGGCAATCACAATAAATGACAAATATTTCGCTTCCCATCTTATTCTATTTTACTTAATTTTATCTTTTCTTATCTTTTTTTTATCTTTCTACCTTTTATATATCATTAGATTGTTAATTATTATCATTTATTTATTTTACTATTTTCAGGGGGGGGGGGCTCTCTTCATCTTTTCTCTTACATGGTGGGGGGGGGATCTAAAGTTCATGTATCTCTTGATACCTATGCTCACTATTTGGCAACACACATTCAAACCCAGGTCAATTGAATCCCCCAAAGGACAGGATACAACACATAATCCATCAATGATTTGTATGAAACTAACAAGAACATCATGACACCTCATAATCGCAAAAACCCAAAACAACAATAACTCCATCAATTGGCAAGATGAATAGGGTGCGGATGACTTTGAAACTTTTCTCTGTGGTGCGTTCGTCCGTCCGTTGGTGGTCCTAACAAATAAAACCTATCAAGGTGATCGCATTCATATTGAATGGCCTCTATCTACCGCTCATTGTGTGTCAATTTCTTTTTGACACGTCTTACACCATTGCAAACATAGAGTTAATAGGTTTCTGTTGTTCCATAGAAATCGGTCCTTCTGATATATTTATCACAAATCTGTCATTTGGTTAGTGAATCCCCAACAAGACTATTTTTCTGTTTGCATTTGTACAATTCAGTGCTGAGTAATTTGATGAAACTGAAATACAAGTACACACAATTATGTTATGTAAAAAGAAGATGTTTAGAAGAAATATAGGCCTACAGCTGTCTGTGGGATGTTGAGGGAGGGGGTGCTAGGGGCTGACAGCTGGCACAAGGGTGCAAAACCTACCATACATAATAGAGCATTGTCCTTGCCCAGAGGTGTAAAACTACCATTTAAATACACAGACCATAGGATGGTTAAAAAATCCAAACTTTACAGCCAGTTGTCTTGAGGCCCTGCCTTAGAGTCCATCGAGGGGTGGGTTGGTGGGGGTGGGTCGGTCATGAAAAGAGTCCCCAATACTTCTGGGACAAATCCTGCTTTTGAAATACTGTTTTCTGTACAAATATTGAAATTTCAACACCTGTAAATCATTTTTTAAATGTTTAAATTGTAACTGTTTATCTGTTGCCATTTAGTTATTGATTCCAATTCAAAACTACAATTGACATTTTTAAAACACAATGCACAATATTCTACAAATAGAGTATTATTTTGGGTCTGATCTTTAGGAATGGCCTATATTTGTGAGGTTTGGGATAGCTATTGGTGTCTTTGCAAATGAACTTTTATCCCATGGCAATCACATAAAACTTGCAATGAAATTTTAACCCTTCCAAATTTCTAAGGAACTTGTTGATCACTCATGGGGGGTGGGGGAGTAAAGGAGCTGCTCACTTTTACCTTTCTCATACTTGTAGAATATCGTTGATGTAACTTGCATTCTGAGAAGAATTCAGACAAGTACAATACTTTCACTCAAAGGCTGAATATTGAATATTTGGAAAAGCCTTGTATGGGGATACCATAAATTAGAAATGTGTCGTACGCAACTTTGTTTATATACTTTACCTTATAGAGTATTTTTGGCAAGTCTTGTATGCGGATGCCATAAATCACGAACATCTCGTACGCCACGTTTATCGCCACCACTGTAATCCCTTGTTCTTTCGTGAACGTTGCACAGAATGTCGAAGAAGCACTAAGAGCCCAAAATAGATATCTTCTCCGTAAATCTTGTTCATCTTCACCCCTCCATAACTGATTTTGTGAAGTTCTGTTTGATACTGCATCGTCAAACGAGCAGAAATGAATGTAGCACAAAAACGAGAGAAGCGCAAAAATGCACGCGCCGATGTCTGCCCGTCCCACCACACCTGCCACGGCTTCTGTGTGTATGGGATGTGACGCAAACAGCAGTCCAGCAAATGTCGTGGAAAACGTCCTCTTTAAAAACTTTCGGGCAACGATCACGAATAATCCAGTCGCGATTACATGGAGGACTACATTCGTCAGATGGTAGCCAAACGGGCTGAGTTCTAACAGTGCATAGTTGAGACGAAACGAAAGCACACATAGAGGGCGGTATGATTTGTGCGAGCCGCTATGTCGGATGGGAGTCCCCCAGAAGTCGTCTGACAGGAGTTGTGTGATGGGGGTATCAGGTCGAAGGTCCTGGTTTTTCAATATTGCACGTCTGTAAAGGTTAAAAAGAATAGAGAAATATATACACATTATATGGTTGATTGGGTTTAAAATTTGAACTTTGCAAATTTTAACAGTGAATTATCAATTCCATATTCATGTACATCTGGACCAGAAATTTAATTTGCTCTTATAAAAACTTCATCCCTCTAATAACATTCTTTGTTGAAATTCCCACATTGATACTGTGTACTTACACCCTATACAACCTCTCCCAACTACAATTGGAAAATAATAATAATGGGTTGATTAAGGTTATTAATGCTAAAAACTGTTACAATTTCACTCTCTTATTTACATGTTTGGAACTGAAAGGGATAATGATTTTTTTATTACTTGTTTTCACATACCATGGCATACTGAATGGACTACAAAACTTAATATATTTTGTTAAGAACTGAGTGATTTATTTTCACAAATTCATTAAAAATATATATGAACACAAATGTATCAATCATTAGAGATTCCATTACAATGACCAGAACTATAAATCATAATATCAAGAAACCTGAAGAGGGGATTGACAAAAATGATAAATGATTTTATAAGGACTATTTCCTGAAGTATGATGTGCGATGGACTTCTTCACTATAAAACAATCCATAATCATTCATAACTTATTCATGATCTATCCATATTATGATTCATTTCATAATTTTCCCACAATGAACTTGTATTGACTGACTGTTTTATTTGAATCATTGGTGGACACACATGTTACATGTACTGTATGAGCAATACAGTTTACTACATGTACTGTATGCACAAGTAAACAATACGTTAAAAGTAATATTATTCGAAATATTTGTTTTGGTCATGTCTCTATTTCTCTCTCTCTCTTATTTTTCAGATGGTGACATAGTGTCTGTTGCCTAGAGTAATATTGATATTATGGATTGACCTGATGACCTGACTTGACCCCTCCTCAGGGGAGGGCCCAGGGGAGGGGGATGGTAGTACTAGATATATGACACAAATTGCTATGAATTTCATTCACCCTGAAGAAAAAAAAATACTGCAAAAAATATAGTTACATTATAAAATGGAATATATATTACTTCTTGAACGCTTGGAGAGTTGTGTCTTATGGGAATGAGGAAATCTTTTAATATCTTGATTATCCTTTTGGCCCCCTTGGCTACTGTACATTATTACATATGTATGATTTGCTAATCATTTGTTTGCCTACATGATGCACCATGCGCTACCCCAGTGTACCGTCATACCCCGGTGTACCGCATTGTGGAGTGCCCGTGTCCAAAAATGTATTTTCTTCCGTTATGATCACTGAGATCAGTGGTTATAATGCAGAGGCTGCACAAGTGCACAACAAAAAGACATAAACTTATGAAAAGTGGGGTGAAAATGAAGCTAAAGTTGTTATTTTCACACTTCAAACATAAGTTTTACACAGTTTTGTAACCCAAGGTACAGTGCTAAAAAAAATAATAATAATAAATCAAAACAAATCAACAAAATGGCAGATTTCTATTTGGTTACCCCAGGATACCATTTATGTTATCACATGTAGATGTACACTGTACCCTAATATTAAAACTTGAATGATAACTGTTTGATTGTTGACATCCGGAATTTTATGTGTGTGTGTGTGTTTTTTTTTCATTTATTGATTCATTTCAGGTTGATATCACTTAATTATTCATAGATCACATGATTATGCAACATAAGTTTCTGTTTCTTTTGTTACTTACATTACAAAAAATATTTAATACACACTGCACAGTATGTCTGCATTTCACATACATTTTACAATGTTGTGTATGGTACTGAAAACTTTTCAGCTTTTGAGCTGCCTGTGTTCAGTTTCCACGCAATAAACCAATCCAGTTCAATCATCCTAAACACAGGTACATTGGAATACAGGGATATCCGCTTATTCTGTACTGAAATTTATGGACAGTGACCATCAAACCAACAAAAGCAAACCTACAGACCTGAAAATCTGGGGGATTTACTTTTATATTGTTATGGTGATTTATGATATTGGTACATTGTAGAGAGTATAATAATGTTTAGCTTCATAAAAATCTACCAGACATCAAAAGTATATTATTGCTCACTATTACTTACAATTGATGTTAAAACTGACTTTATGAAAAGAAATTTGTGAAACAGAATTTTTTTTTATATTTTATACATGTAGCTATCTGCAGTGCACAGATTCTTTTGACAATACATATTTTATGAGAAAATATAAAGCAGGCCTTTAGCTAACCATTTGGCAAGAAAGAGTATTTGTGAATAACACATAACTTGATAAAAATATAAGCTTGTGACTGTTGAAGTCGAAGTTACCAGACCCACATGTAGCCTAAGTCTCTAGACTGCATTTGGCATTGGTGTCTAGTCTAAGTTACCATACTTGCATCTAGTCTAAGTCTCTACACTGCAATTGAGATTGAGGTTGCAAAATATCAAGCAGTCTAGAAGCTTAGACTACTTCTGCCAGTGATCTGTGGGATTAGTCTGGCTGCAAGAGGTATTGAATGCATCAGTGAAATAAAGTTCCTACTGGCTGCTTCATGGCTGGCATCTGCATTGCAGAGGTGGAGTCTGGAATTCAGACAACTGTGGGATCAGCTTTGCGCATAATGCATGCAGCGTTAAAACGGTTTACGGAGATCAGATGGCGGTAGGAGGGATTTTAGAGTAGGAAGCCGCAAATGTGTCTAGGCCAGGCTAGCGGGATCCTTAGAACTTTCTAATCTGCATTACGGACACAAAAACATATGTTACAAACACAAGTGGTTAGATGTTGAATGGAATGGTTAATAAGGACATCTTGTACTGTCAAACTGCATTCTCTACAAACATGTGGACTGGGACCACATTTTTTTTTGCATAATGGACACATACTTGTATCTCTTATTCATTAAATTGTGTTGTAATAGCCAATCACTTGCCATGACAATGGTATTTCAAAGGCAGGGTGTCTCTTTTACATGCCTAAAATTAACATTGTGTAAATATACTGGTCAATAGAAGAAATACAATCTAAGAACCACTACTTTGGTAAAATTCAGTTTTAGTGGAATTATACTGACCGTTAGACTTTAATCTGGGTTATTATCCCATAGAGACAAAAATCCCTAGCAAAGATATACACTACACTAAATTGCAAATTGTTTTTTGTGCATTTTTCAAATTCTAGGCGACTACTGATCTTCAGATTTCACAGACATGTCCTTCACATATAGCCAAACGGCATGAGAGATGTTTTGCTGTGCTGTGGGAGGGGTGCAAATTAGATTCCCTGCCTTCAATGTACTCTATATCATTATTGTTGTTGTCATTGTTGTGAATATTATTTTTATTTTGATCATTCCGATAGTTGGTAGGGGAACCAAATTGCTCCCCTCCACTAGCTCGACCCCAATCAGGTACATGTATGCGAGTGTTTGTAAAATTCTTCCCAAATCCCTGTCTTGCAGGCTTTAGCTCTTGGACCTACACAAAATCTAGAAAAGTCTGATTGTTTTCTGGTTTGATACAAAGTTTCCATACTATAAGGTAAAGTTTGTGAACACATCAGCACAGGAAATAGGGCTGAGGGCGATTTAGCCCCTCAAATTAACAAGATAGCCCCCTGAAATCACAAAAAGCCCTCAATTATCCTCATAGAGTTCAGTGTATAACCATGGAGGTAGAAGCTCTACCTCCATGGTATAACATACTGGCATCACTAAATCAGGCTTGAAAGTAGCCCCCCAAAATAAAATTTTATTTCCTGCCCTAGAACACATTAATACCCGTAAATGTAAATGTCTGAAAACTAGACATGCCAAAATGACTTAATTACGCAACAACTTGAAAAGATGGGACACAAATTTATGACCCATAACAACTTAACAAACTCATTTAGTTCCCTGAACAGGGGCCTTGCATACAGTGTCTGTGGGAACTGCAGGAGATGTATTAGCCAAAACAAGCCCATTAGCTGGTGCTAAACCATTGTCAGAAAATCACTATTATTACGAGCTAAGTATGATCATTTTGATAGGACACCTGAAAGCATGGAAGTAGAGAAGATTTACATCTTTACAGTGATTGGGGTGTATGCAGGCTGGTTTGAAAAAGGGGAGGATCAAAACATTTTTTATTTTTTTATTTAAAGGCAAGGTTCACCCTGACATCAAGTTGGTTTCAATCAAAGCAAAACAATGAGAGAAACATATGAATGAAAGTTTGGCGAAAATTCACCAAAGAATAACAGAGTTATGAAGTTTCAAAGTTTTAAATTTGTAACGTCACATGCGAGCAGCTCCCCATATGTCATGTAATATAAATTCCATAAATTGCAATTTTTTAATAGTTCATGATAATTGGATGGGGTTTTTTTCGTAGTTGCATGTGTGGAATAGAATGCACAGGTAAAATCATTTTCAAATTACTGAGAAAACGGCACTTTTATGGAGTCTATATCACATGACTTATGGGGAGCTGCTCGCATGTGACGTCACAAATTTAATACTTTCAAACGTCATAACTCTGTTATTCTCAGGTGGATTTTCGCCAAACTTCCATTAATATGTTTCTCTCATTAATCTGCTTTTATTAAAACCAACTTGATGTCAGGGTGAACCTTGCCTTTAATGGTCAGCATTAGCAATAAAAACTTTCTAGTCCCTTCACTGTAGACCAAATTTTTTATCTCTTTTCTTTGATACATCTTTTGATCTTTTGATGCACATCTACACAAACCACAAGATACCTTGAGTCCTACGACACTGATTTTTAGACCTCATCAGTGACATTAAAAGCATGATCAGAAAACATTTTGATGATACCCTTAAGAGCAAAATAAACACAGAAATGCATGGTACAAGTCAACAAAAATTATGCCCAGGTTTGATCTACCCCTCCTTCAGTGTTGTAGTCGAGTCCGGGCCTCCGAGTCCGAGTCCGAGTCCGAGTCCCGGTCTCCTAGTCCGAGTCTGAGTCCGAGTCCCATGGTCTTCAAGTCCGAGTCCTGAGTCCTTACAATCCGACAGTGTTGGGTCCGAGACAGTTTCAGCCGAGACGAGACGAGACCGAGACAATTAGCGTTCGAGACCGAGACGAGACCGAGACACTTGTTTTCAGAATCAGCCGAGACGAGACCGAGACCGAGGCAATTACCTTCGAGACCGAGACGAGACCGAGACACTAATGCCCGAGACAGTAAACGAGACACTACTTATTTCTATGCAATGCATACACTTTCTTTTATTTTCCTACGTACCTGATTGCAAATACACTGTAATACAACAGTTTCAAGTTCATTCCCGATATTATTCATCGTGTCATCATCATTACATTCATCATCATATTCATTGTATCATCATCGTCGTCGTCGTCGTCGTCGTCATCGTCATTATCATTCACAATCATGGAAGATGAGAGCGGAAGATGAGAGCGGGCGTGGGGGGGGGGGTGCACCTGGCGGGGACCATTGCCTAATGTGAATGTGTCATTATATCAAGTAAGTAGCCTACCTCGGGGTGAAGACTAAAAAGTAAAGACCGAAGTTTTCTGCGTTGCAGATTTTTCACAGAAATCGGGGAATTTGAATTATAACGCGGAAAACAGCATTTTGAAAAAAAAATGAAAAAAAAATCATGCCTCAAAATTCCACCCGAAGTGAAATTTAAAAATATTTTTTGAATAAAACTGAACTAATTTACCAAAAAGATGGTTGATGAAGCCCCCAAAAAAGCGTTACTTG
>JZLH01S0070470.1:79234-89593 GCA_001188425.1 Eucidaris tribuloides
GGGTTCAAAAGTGATTGCAGAAACACGTATGATTCCATATTTGAGTATTTACATGCTGTCATTTAATAACGCTACTTTGACGTCTGACGACTAGATTTAATTTCAAGAAGGAGACCGCTTTGGGCTAAATTCCTCTTTTTGGTAAAAAATTTTGGGCTGTCGTCATACAATTTTTGGAAAACGGAGAAGGGTTCCATACATTGTTAGTCATGTTCACATTGACAGATCTCAGAATCGTTGTCTAAAGGGCCTTATGGCAAAAAGATGCTAATGCCATACACTTTGAACAGCTGTAAAGCCCTTATGGCATAAAGATAAAACAGGATTAGAGCCTAAAGCCTCCATTTCTCTGTGATACCGAAAATGGAGAAAAATCACGGAAATGGGAAGTGTAACGCGGAAAGAGGGAAATCATGAAATGCTGAAGTAATATCCTAAAATTGGTAGTAAATTACAAAATAAGCAAATATCAAAATGTTTACAATTATTATTTAACTAAATAATAACACTACCAAGCAACTGGAGTAACTTTATTGACCCTAGCAAACCCCGCTGCAGGCCACTCTGCCGGCTGTCTTTCCCACTACCATGACTACGGCTGCTCCATTTTACTGAGGCTGAGTTGTTATCATGCAAGTATTAGGTTATGGTGTTTATACACATGATTTTGAGTAACGCGGAAAATGGAAAATTTGAAAAACGGAATTTTGGTTTTGTAAAACGGAAAAATGGAGGCCTTAGATTAGAGCCTTCTGGCATAACACTGATATTACAACCTCTTATTTTTATGTTGTCTATCAATTATCAATAATTAATCAATGATTTATGAGTTATGGATTTTTCAAGTTGAAAAGGCCATTAGAGAGAGGGTTTTTTTCTCAACTTGGCACTTTGGGAAATGTCACTTTCGAGTTTGGATGGACAACTCTTCCATGCATTTTGAAACAACTAAAAAAGAAAATCAAATCCCTAGTTACTATACAATTTGCTAATATTTGTTTTCCTAATGTCTGTTTTGACTATATAACAAGAGTAATTTGCAGACTGAATTATGTTCAATTTTACTGAATGAATCCACCACCATTTTCTTTTTGTGAATATATGTTCATAAATATGTACATATGCCTACTAGAGATTACAATATTATTTTACAGTGCTTCTTGCTCTTTTTTTTCAAATGATTCAGTTACAGATTTTAATGCACATTCTAAACAAGTTATATATATATATATTTTTAGACACAAACTGAAAATCTATCCACATTTCATACCTAGCAATTTGCAAATGCTGAAATGGTGCAGTATGTGTACTCCATCTCTCATAACTGAATCATACAATACATACATTTAAAGAAACAGTCAGTTGGTAAATATGTGAACACGGAGAGGTCATGCCTACTTTTGTAAGTTTTGTTGATCTGTCAATTTGAAAGTACCTCTCCAGCAAATGACACTTGGGTCATCTAGCTTACTGTCAGGGGAAATCATATTTGGTTAAATGAAACCAATCAAAATTGCGGGCAAAATGCTACAGCTGAGGGGGTGATTTTTTTTTCTTAAAGCAGTAATTGTATTCTATTTGCATTTTTTTTTTACAAAAATGGAAATGGGATGTGAAGGAAAAGATGGGTGGAATGTTAGACTGGTGCTACTTTGGGAAAAGTTGAGTTGGTCTTAAAAGTTTACTACAGGGAAATGTACAGCTTTCAGAATGGGGTATGTCAAAATCTGTGAAAGTTTACCCGACAGGTATTTGACTGTGTCGGACTATTGGGGATTGAATGGTGTATTCTATGAAGTGGGACGAATTAAAAAGAAGCCTTTGTACATATACAAGTTGTTATTTGGCAATACAAGGTGTGGAGAGTTACATGTACGAGTATGAATAACTGGAACAATTGACAATAAACGATATGATCTTCATTCAGAATTCTTGTCATTCATGTTTTAACATTACAACTGTAAATAAATGTAGAGCTAAAGTGTATAGGGTGTACATGTGTTTGCACAGATACACATAGAGGTGGCCTTTGGAACCTGTTTGACAGATGTCAATCAAAAGAATTTTGCGAAGATATGACAAAAAAGCAATAGATTATACAACACTAGTAACCATAACACTTATCTTTATCTACTGTCCTTCTTTGTCGATAAGTATTTCATGATATATTTGAACAATTCTCACAGAATATTTGTCAGTGGGGCAAGATATGCACACAATTGTACCATATTGATGTATGGAGATTGTGCATAATCACTTAGCAGTTATCATTTGCACATTATCTGTGTAATTATTTGTTAATCGACAGGCGACTGCTGTTAGAATTGGAATAATCAGTGGTAACATACTGTGTATGTGAAGGATAATGTGAAGGATAGGTGAGGGGCAAAAGTATACATGTACGTGTATATACCATCACAGTGTGGTTAAAGACACTATATAACACTGTGGAAGACTCGTTTAAAAAATTGTCGAACTTTGCTATGTGACATATATGACAGTGTTTGAATGGACAAATAAACACCCTAGAACACAAAAGTTCTGACAGTTATGCTGTCACTAGTATACATGTAATATGTGCAGATACAAATTGGCACATTAATTATTCTCAGTGGATAGGAAATTCTGCAACACAGCAATCTATGGGGGAAAGCTGGAATGGTCTCTCAATGATTTTCACTTTTTTAAAGCACGTAATGATCGTTTTAAACTGCAGTTTTTTCAGGGCTTCATTTTTAGACCTTATCAAAGACACTGGTAGCATGGGGTATCACGTAGCTCAGATTTTTTAAACTGGAAACATTGTTATACAATGTGTTTGTGTTGAATTTGTTTACTATCCGGAGAATCAAGCATGAACATATATGTACCAGCACTTTATTTCTCTTGTGCCCCAAGAAAACTTAATGCCATAGAAGCTACACAGCAAATTTGCCTGTCACAAGACATACTGATGAAAGTTCTATTAAAATGAGTCAAAAAATTAAACAATGAAAATGATCATTGATTGGTTGGGTATCTAAACAAGCATACATGTATAAATCATTCCTTCAGATATTAATTTCCGAACAACCTGATCCCTGAAAGCCACACAAAAATCATATAGAATCCTGTTCCTTCAAGCCTAGTTTTTAGTTTGATATCTGAAGTTACATTCCGTAAGTGGAGGGGATCGTACAGAGTTCAAGTTTGTGACCCCATCAAAGCAGTGATGGTCCAAGTCTACCATAAATCATGTCAACTGATAGGCTTACATAAGTATGAATTGCCCGAGGGTGGGGGAGACAGAAAAGTGAGGAGAGGAGGGGGAGGGGGTGGTAGAACAATACACCTGTACAGAGAGTATTGCTAAGTTTGATAAAAGCAGGCAAAAAGAAATACAACGAAAAGGGGGCTATTATACTGCCCCCCCCCCATCGACAAAAGGGCATAACCGACATTTTTTTTCAAAATTGAGTTACAAAATTGAGTTACATGTAGTGTAGGGGACTCAGTACATCATGTTTAACATGACAGAAGCAAAAAAATATTAATTAGAAGTGTCCCTTGTTTCATAATCCGCTTGTTAAAATGACACTGAATAGGGCTTTACGTGTTGAACAAATACATTTTGCTCAATATCTCCAAACACTAAAATGTCAGTTATGCCCTTTTGTCATGGGGGGGGGGGCAGTATAAGACCATGGGGTTTACGCTCAGTGCCCTGACACAGTAGCTGAAGCTGGGGAGATCAACAGTGTTTTCAACATGCCGATTACAACCATGGTTACTGGAATTACTAATCTTATACACACAAAAAAGTTTTCTTGGACTGTGTATTAAAGTTTTGTGTTTCCAGGTGCTTATTTGTCCATTCAAACACTACCACGTACAAGTCAGAAGTCAAACTTCAAGACTTTTTATAATGGGGTTTCCTTAATTTCAAACAGTGTCTTTTTAATTAAGGCAAATGAAAATGCTATTCATCTGCTGACGTATTTTATTCATTACTAAAAAATAAAACTTATTTGCTATTAAGACCTTCAGAGTGAAACTTTCTAAAAGTTTTCATTAAAAAAATACCAAAATTAGACCATTAAAAAAACAAGTGGGGGTTATGTACACCGAGTGTATTTGACACGTTCACTGCAAACTGTAATTAATGTTTTCGTCTTGTTGTGAAATTGTTGGACAAACGGACAGATTGTCTTGCAAATTTCCAAGGACGGAAAGACAGTTGGACGAACAACTGACCTGGTATACGGCCAAGAAATAAGTCCTTGTCATCCAAACTGGACATTATGTCAATACGCAGAGCGCAAAGTTTTGCAAACAACATAGTTTGAACAGGGGACAGTTAAGCCCCTTGCTGGGGACCCCTGCCAATGATGCAGATTGTGTGTAAAACTCACTTTTGATGGGGAAAAGTTTTTTTTGATAGACTTCACTCAATTTTCAGCCTTGGTTCAAAAAAGTTATAAAATTTGAAGAGTTCTTAAAGAACTTAGAAATCTTTAAAAGTGCTGGGGTAAGAATGTTACAGCCCAAACTGTAAAAGTGTTATGTCATGAAGTTTGTAAACTTATTATAGTTACAGACAGGTGCATGTATGCCAGGCTGCCAGCCAATGAAAACCAAAAGGGGGGATCAGGTGTTATGACGATACAGCTCTTCTGTAATGCTTTTATTTATCCGTTTTTAGCTTACATTTTGTTTTTTTTACAGAAATTAGAAAACTGATTGGAAAGATATTTTCACACCTATCGTAGTTGCATTTTATACCATAGGCAACTTTTCTTTTGCTTTTGCTTTTGCTTTTGGCACAATCAAACACTGCTCACAAGTAGCTTTAACAATGATGATAATACCATAGAAGGTGACCTCTAATATTTTGTTTGTTTTCATGAATGTATTTGTAACAATATAAATTTGCACAAATATTGACAATAACATTTTTTTTTTATTAAATCTTATCTCGCATCAAACCCATTAATAACATACTGCCAAACATCTATACTGATAACTTAATTATTTTGAAGGTTATAAATACAATTATAGGGTATATCTATTTATAAAACAAATATATAAACTCAAGGCTGCATATCTGCATATGGGTACTATTGGTGGCACAAAAGTGTTCCAATGATAGGTTTGGAATAAAGAATCAGTGTTTCAAAGTGCTCTTTTTCCCAAATAGGGAGGCAGATTTAACCAAACTGAGGAGTCAATGGATCATAGTTACAAGTGGATTAACCTGTTTACCTGTATTGTTCACTCCTTCCAACTTCTAGCCATACAACCCTATACTGCCTACTGTTCACTAATTGTTTTTAGATCACCAGATTCTCAAGACAGTTTGACCTGTTTTTTTTTTTTTTTTTTGTATCATCAACCTCATTTTGCTCAAAATGTTCTCACCCATTGGAGACAAAATTTATGCTCAGGCAGTGAGGTCTAAACACAATAGACAGATTTTCATTCATTTTACTTCACCTGTCTGTGATGCTATCACTAATCCTGCTATTAATGATGTTTGGTATGACAGAGTTAAATGAGTCTAAATGGCCTAAATAGAGATCAGTGTCTCATTTATAATATACTGTTTTGTTCTAGGAACATATTGCTCCGTCACATGACTTTAATCCTCAGCAAACTTTTGTTTGTCGAGCTTTCCAAAATTGCCACACGGGGAGACGCTTGAAGTACCCTCGGTCTGAAGTGGTCTTTATCGAAATGGAGCCAAACCTGGGTGGACTAGAGTGTAACCATAGTTTGGTCTTGGTGGCAGGAGAGGGTAGAGGGGTGGGGGTGGGGTGGGGACAGAGGCATAATTAAGTGGGTGTGGGGGCATTTGTGCAAATCTGATTTTGAAATTGGGGGACACATTAATATAGCCCATTATTACAAGAGTGTAGTGTCCTCAATGGGTGTCACCCCCTCCCCCATTGGTTCACAAGTTGTCTGGTCCATTCTAGATTCTCTAGGGTAAAAATAAGGACCTTTTTTTTTGGCTTGTTGACTTGTCGTCCATTGATTCTGTCAAGTACATCCACCCCTTCCCCCTCCCCCCCCCCCCACTTGACAGAGTTCTAGCAATGCCTCAAGGTGGGGAGCAACTCTGAGAGGGGAGGGGCACAAACTCATTCGTGTTTAAATATTTGAGAGCCTGAGGTAACTTGACTGTCTTCCTTATTACAATGTGAGCATTCCTTTTTTTGCTTGTCGACTTGTCGCCTGTTTGGTACACAAATGATTTTGTCAAGTGTACATCCCCCCTCCTCCTAATGAAAAAAAATTCTAGCAATGCCCCTAGGTGGGGAGCTGAAAAACATCCAAACAAGAGGGGAGGGGGCACAAACACAAGTATGTTCGAATATTTGAGAGATGGAGGTGACATGACTGCCTTCCTTATCAAAATGTGAACATTTGAAACGGAGGGAAAAAAGTGGCTTTCTCTATAAGTGCTTCATAGAAAAGGTACACATCAGTCAACAAAGTACTCCAAATTCTTGTTCTTTGCTGAAGAACACTCCACTACATGTGTATGTACAAGTAGCGTACATGTGCATGTACATGTAATTCATTGATTTTATCCCTTGCTTTCAAGATCATGATGATCAATATATATTTGATCATTAGTAACAAAAACAGATTTCTGAGTGTGTCAATGTCAAGAGGCAGGGAATGTCCTGGGCCCTTGATTTTTAGAACTCTCAAAACTAAAGTTTTGTCTCAGGACTTGTTTGTGCGACTTTGTCACTCACCACTCATTTTGTTTGCAGAGGTTAAAATAAGTTAGGAAGCTGATAATGGTATAACTCAAGTTGACTCTGCCCAAATCTGAGTAATTCAGTAATCACTGAAATATTACATGTTGTACAATATTTTCTTTTATTTCAGTGGCCATGTGTACATTAGCTGGCATTTCCAGAGACAAATGGACTTGACCATAATATCGCTTTAACCATTGCTGAATTTAAAACTTTTTTAGTATGCAAGTCATACTTTAGTAAATAGTAATACACACTTAAAATACATACATGTATGTGCCTCTTTTTGATTTAAAAAAAAATTTAGGCCTACACTTGAGAATGAATATAGACATTTGAGCAAAATATCATTATGTAGGTGCACTAAACCAATTTGATAAATCAAATTTTCACTTGGCAGATGCTTAGATTAGATTGAGACCAAATTTATTAAATGTTGCTACATACAACTACATGTAGATGGAGTGTTAGCTACATTATGCACATCCAGCAATGCACTACCAATATGCCAATCTGAATGTACACTACTATTTGCTAACTTTTACCTATAGATTAAAATTGAATTTCATGATTTCATGAAACCTTATTTTTTTTCTGTCTTTGGTGCAGGGACATAACTAAATTTTTACAGGCAAGTATTAACACATTCATGCCAGCAGATACAACATTTTGGGTCCCTTCTGACACCTACTGAATGTAGAGATGTCTAGACAGATAAGGAGTGAAAAGAGTAATGTAATTTATTAATTAACCACATATTGGCAACATTCTTCTAGTAAATACTGTATGTAGGTTCCCATAATTTCAAATGTGGGCTAAATATATTGCATTAAGGGGCAATGACATGATTGGCAGTATTGGAAAATGTCTCAAGAACCAAATGGGTCTACACACAAATAGGATTGTACGTCTAGCAGGAAGCATTTTTTATTAAATATGTGTTTATTTGAGATGCATGTATGAGTGTGAATATACCACTACTGAATTAAAATATAACCCTGATATAAATGAACCCAAGTAAAGCTGCACAAAAATTTGAATATCAAGGAGAATTCTGATGGTAAAAATTTGTCTAAAAAAGATTCAAATTTTGACCTCAAAAATTTCACAGTACAAACTGTGAACAGCGTACTTCATTCTAGAATATTTTCATCCCCAAATGAGGACTATTTCCAATCATGCGATATCCTGCTCACATCTGATCTAATAAATTGTACGTATTAAAGGTAAATGACATGATTGGGGGTAGTCTTCAACCTGGGCAGAAACTACTCTAGAATCAAGTAAACTATGCAAGGATTCTCCGGTGAAAATCTTGTAGTCAAACGATGACTCATTCTAAAATTACTAATGTCAATAGCCCTCATGGCAGGCAAACCGCAAACCTGCTGTGTGGCTCTCTATGGGTCCTATTTTTATCGTGCCCGATAAAATTTAAATACTAATATGTTCATGCTTGATTCTCCTAAAAGTAAATAAATTAGAGATAAATCCTCCCAGGTGGGAGATCCACTCCTGCTAGTGTATAGTTGATATATATTTCGACTCATTTGGTTCTTGAGGCATTTTCAAGTGTTCCCAATCATGTCACCACCCTTTAACAGGCTCACAACATTATGATTATGGAAATACTAGAAAGTCAGTATAATGCTACACAAGCACAGATATACATACTGTACATACTTTTGACCTTTGACCTTTGATCTACACGAACATATAAGGTACATGCAGATCATATTTGTAAGGATCCATTTTCAATCATGCAAATCAGTGTGACAACTGTTCTTCAGCGAGACATAATTTACACCAAATGATCCGTAAAGCGTTTTCTGGGTACAAATTTTCCTATATATTACAAATGATATGATCAATTGATAGAAATTATAATTCCTCTTGGCAAGTGTACACACAATTGACACCTAGATCCTTATCAGTACAAAATGCCATTTAATAGTTGCCAGTAACAATTCAAAATAGATACAATATTTAATGTGTCTGACTGAATAACATGCTACAGTGTAGTCTCATTCAAAAGTTGTTCATTCTAATGTCCCAAGAATTTTACAATAAAATAGGCAAAGAAACAAGTTTGCATCAAACACACTAAAATTGATTAGCAATGAACAATTTAGACCAAATAATCTAGTTGCAGGTATTTTCAAAGTGTTTGAGGTTATGTAAATTATTGAAATTTGGTGTATGTGTCTTTGACATAGACTAATTACTTCAATGCAGATGAGTTGCGATGCTCACTCATTGACAATACACAAAATGCCACCTTGTCATGTGTGTAGAGATTTGAAACTGTGATATGAGAAAAATGAATGGGCTTTGTAGGCAGTGAAGGCAAACTACTGTGATTGCACGTAGGCCTGCACAGAGCTATAGAAATGTAGGGCCTTTTTGTTCTAATTTGTACTTTACATGTAGTTTGCATTTCGCTGGAACACCTAATAAAGCAATCATGACATAGCAAAATGTGGAAATGAATTATATCCACAAAAGCATACTATGAGAAATGCAAAATGATGTAAACTTATACATGTACAATAAATATGTTATTCTGTATGTAATAATAATAATGACTTTACAGGATATTAATTAAAAACATTCTAAAATGAAAAGCAGAAATCAAACCAGCTGCAAATCTCGCATGTTCAAATAGTTATTTGTACATTTCTCAGCTCCAATTCATGTCACATGTTCATGAAAACTGATCAGATGGACATTCCAACTTGTTGACAGGTTAATTGTAGATTTCTTAGGTTTAATTGGGTCATTATTCAAGATAATAATGATAAACATAACATTAAAAAAGAATAAATACATATTATAACAACAATAAAAGAATACAATTATTTGAAGAAAAAATAAATAAATGTAGCAAATTTATAATTGTAAACAATCTCAAACATACATTAGAAATTCAGAAAAGGGAGAGGACCAATAATTAACTTTAACTCCTAAACACTATTATTCATGTAAAATTAAAACAATTCAAAAATTATCACACAAACAAATGTAACAAGAATTTCATCTAACCAAATATTTCAGCCAAAATCCACAAGTAAAACATTGCTTTTAAAACAGTTAAAATGTGTTTAAAAGTTTTTAGGCTATTACATGGTAGTTAACGGTTCACTGTCATGTTCACATACAGACTTTTACGTAAATTCTCTTGCACATGTCTCAGCCCCATCCCCAAACTTGGCCAATATGTAAGTCTAAATATTGACATGATTTATCACAGGTATCTGCGTTTTCTCTCTCGGAATGGGATCACAAACTTGAACCCTCACTCACTCTAATCCTGGGAAGCAACTTGAGATTGTGATATCTAGCCTGGAACACCAGACTCCTGTAACAATAATTAATTAATTAATAATTAATTTTCACTACATTTTTTAAAGCCAATATTCAGGTTAAAGGGAGGGGGGATCTTTAAAAACTGATGCCTTTTGTACTAATAAAAATTTAGTGTAAAATTAGGAGGTCTACAAGTACTCTACAGTCTCTATGCGACTTGGTTCCTCCACCTTCCCTCTTCCAGAAATTGGCAGTGGTGAAATTCAAAGGTGTATGTTATTACCCCCATGGGCACTTAGTATAA
>JZLH01S0070495.1:3420-13495 GCA_001188425.1 Eucidaris tribuloides
AACATTCCTTTTCCGGCAAAATGATACCATGGTGATTAATTTTGAGTAAGGTGTTTGGATTCTAGGGCCATTTTTCTGAGGCAATGGAATTTCCGAAATTTGTTATTTTTCAATTCCAGCGATCATCAGAACACCGAAATATTCTCGCGTAAAAACTTGCCATAGAATGGGCTGTACTATCCAGGTGCAGTGACAATGTAAGCCATACCTTACCATTGTCTTCCGTGTCATAGCGAGACATTCTGTTGTCTGTCTCCCCGCTTATTCTATGGCATTCTGTTACGTGAGAATATTTTGGTGTTCCCAGGTTCGCTGGAGTTGAGATAGAAACAAATTTCGGAAATTACACTGCCTCAGAAAAATGGCCCTAGAATCCAAACGCCTTAATCAAAATCAATGATCATGGTATCATTTTGTAGGAACAAGAATGTTCTAACCCATGAAATAATCACCCATAGGCCTAACATTTTGTGAATAATGTTGAAGAAATTAACGATCGCATGTGTAGCATTCTTTTTGGGCCACGCTGTATATACAAATTAAATCAGACTTAGACCTGGGTTTCATTTAACCAGAGTTCAGAAACGCAATGTTAAGATTCGAATATTTATACTTAGACTCGGGTTTAGATTTAAACCTGACTGCAGAATATGGGCCACCGTGTTTAAATTTAGGCCTAGGCCTAACGTTAGGCCTGGGACCTAAGTTAGGCCTTATGCTTAGCTTGTGATATGGAATTGTGGAGTAGGTCCCTAGGGGCCTTATTGCATTGCTCTGGCCTTCATGTCTTTTTTTTATCAGTTTCTCACTAGCCTAGGCCTAGGGTAGAACGCCCATACTCGACCGTCCCCCAGAACATGTCCGCTGTGTTGTTTTTCTAATTTGTGTGCACTTGGTCACTAATTGAGCGGGAAAATGTTAGTATTTTAAGTTCATATATTTATCCTGTCAGGTAAGTCGTGTGTGAGTCCGTAGTTTTGGCCAAAATTAAACCAAAGAACATAATCTTCAATTTTTCTCCTGATTTTGGGCTTGTAATCAACAAGGCGTTGTAAAATGTGGACGTGAATTTGTAAACAAGTAATGCAGCTAGCGCCTGCCAAGGGGGGGGGCAGGGGGGGCCAGTTGAGCCCCCCCCGCGCCCCCCCCAATAATGCTTTTTTCGGAATTTCTTGTCGGTACAACAGAAGGACTCCGCTTCGGTACAACTGCGGAGCGCACGAAAAAATGATTTTGTACGCGACGAAAATCTTATAGCCGGACAAAATATTGAAAGAAATTTACATTTTCATAGAAATCATTTTTTTTTGCGAGAGAGCGTCGCTCGCTCCGCTCGTCGCAGTGGAAGTGATGTTTCTTCATGTCAGGTGGTTTTTCGGTAACCAGGCAAACTCGCCTTTGTCATGATATACTATGAGATGACAATTGGAACATTAAGCAAGGTAGTAGCTACAGGTCAATTGAGTCAAGTGTACTCCACAGGACAACCGTTCAAATCAAGCAAACGACCCCGAACATCATGTTGATAAGCCCGACACAGCAATGTTACAGGCTACAACATGTAAACTGTTTGGAATAGATCAACATTTCAGCAAGCTGTACATTTAGGAAAAAATCTTGGGAAAACAAAGAATAGAACGCCTATTTGATACCGGGGCACACTAGCTTCACCATGTGAAGTGGAATGAAAATTTTGGCCGCTTCGGCGCCCGTTCCTCGTGCAACCACAGCCTAAATCAAAAGCACACAGAAGTTGCCTTAAATTTGCCACACTTCCTATTCTCATAGACTTTCGAAAAATCTTCTTGCCCGAAGCAATGTGTGGAATAAACAAAATTTGTTGGCATGATTATACGTGTGTTGTGTTCCTGTATTATATTGACAGTTATCAGAACATCAGAAAGCTCTTGTTACGATTTGTAGAAGATAAGACTTCAACTTTCTGTTGACTTGAAAATCGTATTGATGTGTGAAACGGTCTCGTTCGCTTGCTCACATCGCGCATAATTTACATTATGAGGTGAGAAGAAGCATATCTCGTCTAAGAACGTTTGAAAACGTTTCCTTCGGACGGAAAATGCATCGGACCTTTCTATAACGTCAGCAAGGAATAACGTTTCCTGGACGTTGTCGTGTTTGCTGTGGAGAGTCGGGGTAGGCGGGCGTGAGAGGGGATACTTCCATCTTAATAGTTGGTAATCAGCTAGCGATCTACAAGCCGGGCAAGGTGGGGTAGGGGAGTTTAACCCGCCCGCCCCCCCTTGGGCCTGGCAAGTGAAGGAATTTGTGTCGGTCTTATTAGTGTTAAGTAGATGTCCGGAAAACCAAAAAGTATTAACAAATTTGTTTTTAAAAAACAGTGCAAAACCAAATTCTTCGATAGCACAATTCCTCCGAAGATTGCTTGGCGCGCTTCGCGCGCAACACAGATGATACTTATTTTATTTTCGGGGCCTCTTCGCGTGTAATGGACATTCGCATCGTTTGTTAAATTTTCACTGCGCTTTGCCAACGGCACCTAACATACACAATATATAAAAATTGTCGTGGGCGCCCTTGTCTAGAAGGCTTCATCGAAATTTTTCGGGCGGCATTCGCCCGCGCAAACAGGATTCCTGCGTACATTTTTTTTTAATTTGTCTCCCATCACCATTCCTACAAGAAAAAACTTTTACCAAAGCTAGCGATCCGCCCCTGTGTATTAATTTATTCACTATTATCGTAAATCATTTAAACTTATCATTACACCAACATGAATATGTCGGTACGTACGGGAGTTTGTCGTACATCTTCGGTGCCCGATTGCCCCCCCCCCCCCCAATGGCAAAAAGCGGCTACCGCTACTGCCAAAATGAACAAGGCAAATATTGCTGACACATTTTGTATCTATGATTTCAGTTCATTCTCTGTTAATCATGAATGTATTTTTTTAACACAATAATAGGAGATACTGTTATAGAAATTTGTCAATGATTTCAAGTAAGTAGGATAATTAAAAGGTGGTCATGTTCTGGCCTCTGCATAGGCGGTCATATTTTATGCTTGGTGGTTGTGTTTTGGGCCTCGTCGATTAATTGTTTAAAATAGTAAAATTTGTCAACCATTCGTCAGATTCCCGCCCATAAAATGGTATTAAAAATGATCAGGACAAACCTGTGAAAGTGAAATCGGCCTGGCAAAGTCAATTTTAAATTAGTTCTTAATGTTTTTCGTTATCATGGTTATGGTCAAATGTCGTTGAGCGGGCGAGTATTGATTGTAACATGGAAATACTACATATATGTGGATTGATGCTGATTGGAAAGTATGAGGTAAGAGTATTTTGCATTTTGTTATTTTAAAAGTAAGTCAGAGAAACGGTCCGGTTTTTATCAGACATTGCATGTGCACACTCTGATTAGTTAGCTCAAATTTGGCTAAAGTTCCTTTGTAGTGTTTTGTAATAGAAAACACAGGTTTGTGTTTAGACCGAAGGCTTCGACCTTTGTATCGCGTCCGTGGTCGTTTTTCAGCAGTTACCAGACGATGACAGGTATTTTACATGTACCTATGGTATTTGTATAGCGGGTATACCATAGGTACATGTAAAATAACTGTCAAGATCGTCTGATAACTGCTGAAAAACGACCACGGACGCGATACAAAGGTCGAAGCCTTCGGTCTAGTTTGTGTTATGACATTAGGATACGGTATTGTGGCAGGTTTGCATGAGACATCAGGCCCATTGTGCAGTAGGTCAAAATGTCATTATAAAGGTCAGTCAGGACTATATTTATTGTAACAGATTTGCTGGACTAAAGAAACGTCGTCCAAGTTGGCACAGCTTGACGAATTTGTATTCGTCAGGAGATGTTTAACGAAAAAAAAAATCAGCCATTCAGACACCACAGTAGGGACGAGATTTTCTTCGTCAGTTTGGCACAAGATGCTTGACGAAAAAAATTTCGTCGATAGAGACACCACAGCAGGACGAGATTTTCTTCGTCAGCTTGGCACAAGACGCTTGACGAAAAAAATTTCGTCGATAGAGACACCACAGCAGGACAAGATTTTTTTCGTCAGTCTAACGAAAGAAATTTCGTCACGCACCAGACTATGACGAATAAATATTCATCGATAGAGACACCAGCTGGACGATTTTTTTTTTGTCAGCTCGACGAGTTTTTTTTTTAACAGTGCAATATTAAACAATGGTTACAATGAATGAATTATTTTCATTTTTAGGATCACTTCTCTCGAAGTGGACATGACTCTGGATCACCTTGAGAATAGGACACCGTTTACCACTGTAATGGATATTCCGCACCAGTACAGAAGTACCCTTATGTGCTTGAATATGTTATTCCCCTTCAGAAGTGTAATTTCAATTGAAACTTTTGCCGTCAACCTTCTGTCGGAAAAAACAATATAAAGCAGGCATTTTTAAGTAGACAATATGTTACTTTACACTACAGCGCTTCTTGGGGAATTGACTAGATTAACGTCCCGTCAGTGAGCCGAAGAACGGTAGTGTCGTCTGGCCGGTCGGGTGAAGAAAACTTGTGTAGAAAGTACTTGATAGCTCGAGGACCTTCATCTACGGGAATATTAGTGTAAAGAGAGGAGACGTCCATCGTGAACAGCCCTTCTGTGGGCAGTTGCGTAGCTTCAGAGATCTTGAGGGTTATGGTTTTGGTTATTTTTGTCTTTCAAATCATCAAGTTTGCGCAAGTTTTGAACTTTGATAAGTACGTTTGTACAAAACGTGCACTAAATCCACAAAAATAAAATGTGTGCCACTTTTGTGGCTACAATAATCATTTCTGTAGTTTCGTTAAAATTGAATAAGAATTTTTGTCCGTTATCATGTAATAATAATAATAATAATAATAATAATAATAATGGATTCTTATTGTGCGCTATCCACATAGTATCATAGCGCTTACACACTATTATCACCACGGTCACTGGATACATTAATTCAATCCAGCACTTACAGTGCTCACTCTCCACTCCCTAGGGAGCATTCCAGCCAGTCGCCATTTTACAGGCGCGCACATGCTAATCGTTCAACATAAACACTTCCCTCCTACCGGGTACCCATTTAGCCTATACACCTGGGTAGAGAGCAGCGGTGTTTATAAAAATGCCTTGCTGAAGGGCATTCGTGCCGGGCAGTAGCTGGGCTTGAACCCACTACCCTTGGATTGGGAGACGAGCGATCTACAGCTCAGCTACGACACGTCCAATGTAAGTAAATTCGGAGACACCCACGTCACGTGAAAGTGTCTTTTGAATCCAGAAAAATGCACGTCCACCAATCCCACTTTAGTTTTAATACACGCGCTATTTTGGGGTTGACACCAAGCACCCTTTTAAAGTTTGGCCAAAAATTATAGTATCCACGGCATGGTAGTTTTCTGCCGGAGAGTCAACGACGATTAGGGTCTGCCGTCTTGTTGCACTGTAACCCAGGTTAAAGGGTACCAACACCCTAAAAATCAAATTTGTATACAGCTAGAATACACAACAAATAAGCACTATTCAGCAGTTGTCATAGCTCGTGAGGTGATCATATTTTGATAATAATCTCCATAACATTTTGGATCTCAGTTCCGCGCGTCTAAGTTCAGTTCCGTAAGCGCCGATTTATATGCGTGCGCGTTCTAGCTATACGCGTACGTTTTTACCAAAACTTTTGGAGTTTAGGATCGACCAGACCGATCATCGTACATGTCCGTAGCACTGAAGTGCACTGCGACTATGCGAGTCCCGTGTCGAGTTCCTAATCATTGCAACGTTGCAAAGTTTCAGCCAGTCTATCTCAAGCACTACATCAACCAAAAAATAAAATGCAAAGTGTGAAACGTCTCGGTCGGAAACAGTGTAGGCCCTATAAAGTGGTCATGCAATCGGCTCGTTTGAGAAACTCGCGTGCACTTGCACACTCAACTCGGCTGTCGAGCTTACAGCAATTACGCAAACATGGTGATCATAAATGGACGAAAACGAGGCCTGTATTGAGGGATGAGATAACGATATAACATAATTTTAGCATGAACACAATTTTTTAGGCCTATATTCAGGACTACGGATTATTAGTTGGAGGAAAATTCAATCAAACTTGGTGTTTGCGATGCGAGTAAAGTCCCAATGTCTTTGCCTTGTGCAGCTGAGCGCTGCACGCAGCGCCCGACAAAACGCCGCCAGGTGGTGGGGTGGTAGACTGAAGGGTGTGACGTCCACTGAACCAGGGAGGTCTCTCTCCCACCTCCCTGACTGAACTATAAAGTTCAGTAATAACGTCATTATTTTGTAGAATCACATGTTCATGCATTATATTCGCAATAGAATTGTATTTAGCGGTAATAAACCATGATCAGATTCGGGGATATTCTGTTTGCTGACGTGACAATGATTGTTTTCCTGAAAAATGGCTTAAACGAGAGGTGTTAGGTCTATCGATTTTGAAGAAACTTTATAACAACATAATCGTTCAAAGGGAAATCAGGGACCACGAAAAAAGCAATGATTTCACAAGTTTTTTTACAGATCTGCGATATTTGGAAGGTTTCACGATTTTTGCGAAATTTGGGCTACTTTTAAACAGCCACATCATGAATAAAATGAGGAATGGTTTACAACAAATTCTTCAGATTGAAGAAGTTTCAATTGATAAAGCGAATCTGTTTAGGCCTATGCCATGGTTTTTGTGAATAAATGAATTTTGAACTGCTGCTTTTGAAAAAAATATCAATTCACACAGTTTCCCCTTTGGTTTGAAGATGCAGGTGAAGCTATAGAAAAAGTTTCTTTGAATACCCGCTTTCAAAGGAACTGCACCTCCGACTCAGTAGGCGACGCGCGTCGTCCTTTTGTTGTGGACTTGCTCACGGTTACTTTGAATTACCGCTTTCAATGAGAGAAGTAATTTACACATTTCACCCTTTTCAAGTTTATTCAGTAGATGTTGCTACATAACACTAATAAAAAGGACAATTACCAGTCCCGCCGCTACTGATGCAATAATAGCACAAAAAGGATCCGGTTTTTTTTTAATCAAAAATACTTACACAGCGTCCCTATCAAGACAAGTTGTTTCACTGCAGACGCATTTTCAAGTTCATAAAACATGCGCAGGGAGTAGAACACTATACCCACAAAATAATATAACCCAATCCGTACATGACTTTTGTATGTCAAACTTCATGAGAAGGCTAAATGTATGATGAAGCTAAATGTATCAGCCTACTGTATTTTGTTAGTCAGAAAATCTCTGTGAGGAAATATTATAAGCAAGTAAAAATACCGTGGGTAAAACTTTAAATTGAATCGCAATTTCCGTTCTATTTGATCAAAAAATAAATGACTTTGCAAAAAACATATCATGAAGACCTCTCGCAGCATTTGAATGAAATTGTACTACCAAAACGGGAACCCAACTTTTGTGTTTTAGTACAACTTAAAATTTGAAAAGTTATAGATGTTCAAAGTGTCATTACATTAAAAAAATATTCAACATATTGCATAACGTAACAGGAGCTTTCTACACCGATCAGACGTTTGCAGAGATAATATCGATAGTGCGATCGATCGATGAGAGAATCGGGTGAGATTCGAATTCTTATGTCAAGTCGTTTTTTACTTATTTGCTGTTTGAAATTTTCATTCAAACCTCAATAAATAAAAATCAGAGTGATCATAAATGGTAATATTTTGCACAGGGCATGGCACAAATATATTCTACATGTGTAGCAAATAAATTACTCAGGGTGTTGGTACCCTTTAAGTGCTGCAAGGAGATAGTGAATAACAGTGCATTGCTCGAACTAATTCTCCCATAGATTTACAAAACCCGGCTGTCAACGCTACAATTACAACGTGTGTTATGGAACGTAACTATATACAGTTTACATGTGTTAATTATCAATCAAAGTGACGTAGCCTGCTTTCTTGTATTGAAAGCATATGCCTAATATTATTCAACTCAAAATTATATAAAAACTCCGTAAACGATGGATTTATACGAATTTTCGTCCATAGGGCTTTATCACGTGTTTTATTACATTTAAAATTTGAAAATGCGAGGTACCGCCAGTTATTTACGCGTGCTCTCAGCTGGAGCGCCCCCCCCCCCCCGGGGGGGGGGTCGCTCTCCACACGGCCTGCTACACACCCGCGTCCAGAAAACGCGTCGAAAAGGGTCTCTTTTCCAGTATTCGGACGTCGTCCACCTCTTTCAGAAAAAGGGTTGCTTTTTCAGCACAATTCGCCGGCAATCGCCACTTATAAATCCTAGTGCACGAACGTTCACTAGAGGCGGGAGTGGATAGCCGAATGCAGTTCGGGAGATTAGAAAACTTGGCAACAGTCCTGGATATCATCGAAAGTGCACTTGCTACAAATTGTCCTGACTGCATTCTGAGTGCATTCCGATAAGTATTCCGGGTCCATATCTTGTGTCCGCGCACCGAATTTTTTTGCTCATGCTCAAAACTTTCGAAGGTACATTCGCAACAGAGAAAATTATGCGAACGCATTCAAAGTGCAGTCCAAAGCAACTCTGACTGCACTCCAATATTCTGACGACATTCGCAACAGCATTTGCGAAACATTTCTGATCGAATTCAAGGAAATCGAAATCGCATAAAAGCACGGAATAGCTGTGCTGCAACGTCAGTCAGGCATTGGAGGGATGACCTGAGGAGCTTGAGGTCAAGCCGGCCTATTCGAACGGCATTTTAACAAATTTAGATCAATTCGAAATTCCCTCCCGAATGTGGCTCAAATTTTGAAAAATTTTCATTCCGGCTGGTTTTGCTTGATTCCTGCTGATTCCAAATAAGTGTGACGGGGGCTTCTGGGTAGCCTTTTCTCACATGTCACGCCATTTAGGGTTGCAAATTTGAGTAGATTTTTATCTACGCCATTGAGAGGTACAAATTTTCCATACGCAACGCGTCGAAGCGCAACGGGGAAATTAAGCGCAAGCACGCAATCGATAAGATCCGATAGTAAACCGATTGTGAACCGGATCGATCAGAATCAGCTGATTCTGAGAAGCCCGTAGACGCAATCACAACATACCTAATTAGTTACGGAGACCAATTTGTTATGCCCTTCATTTTAGAGGTGCTGTCAAAACGCTACACAGTAGTGGAATTTATTTGAACTTTCTGAGATAAAGGATTTTGCTCTACACTCAAGAAATAAGGAAGAATTTCACGTCCAATTTGCGGCTGCCAACACTCGATATATGCATGTATGTCCACGGTCCCACATATTGGTATTCGCGTAAGTGACTGTGTGCGATGGCAACTGGCTGAAGGCTTGGATTAGAATATTTGAGAGATTCAGACAAGCATCTGAACTGTAAAAATCTCAAAGTGAAGCACAAGTGAATGCTCTAGTTTATTCAATGGATGATCAAACCGATGTCGGATATTCTTGCTGCCAGGGGCGGCGGAATAGGGGGGGCAGGGGGGGCACTTGCCCCCCCAAAATTTCGGGTAGGCAAAAATGTGCCCTTTTTTCAAATGAAATGTGCCCTTTGTGAAATGACACTTTTTTTTAATCTACTCATTTTTGTCGATGAAGGCGATTCTCCTTTATTATTATGCTATATTTTCTTCATGTGTCATTCATTTTCTTTCTTGTCGGCGCGCCCCTAACGGGGCGCGGACATGTATTCAGTGCAGAGAAGACATCATTGGGTATATTGTGTTCAATGAACATTTCGTGCAGAAAAAACGGCATTGCATCTGATCGTAATGCCCTCATTGGGGTAGCAAAAGTAGGCCCTCCTACTGTTTGCCCCACTACTGCCCCCCCCCCATTTCACTTAAGGCAATAATGCCATTTTTCTAAGTTAAATGTGCCTTCTTTTAGTTTGTTCCCATACTGAGTGAAGTGGAACGTATTTGAAATAAGCACATTCGTCACTGGAGGTGATTTTCTTTTATTTTTATGCCTCCGCAACGAAGTTGCCGGAGGCATTATGTTTTCGGGTTGTCCGTCCGTGCGTCCGTCCGTCCGTCCGTCCGTCCGTCCGTCCGTCCGTCCCGCCTTCCGTCCGTCCGTCCGTCCGTCCGTCCGT
>JZLH01S0070495.1:14213-34435 GCA_001188425.1 Eucidaris tribuloides
TTTGTTGTTTGTTCTATGTATTTTTGCCCCTGACTCACATCGTAGATTAAAGAGAATACTTCCAACGAAGAGGCACATTATGTGCCTAAAATGGCATTTGGCCTCTCACCCAAGTGCCCTCGGGGTGGCAGAAATTGGGCCCTCTCCATCTTTTTCCTTGAAAACATGGCCCTATTTTATGTGCTCTCCAAGCGATGAAAAAGTGTTTTTCGTGAGGGAAATTTCCGAATGTCGCCTTTTCATCTCTTCAACAAAGAAACACACTTCTTCAGGAGAATGCCCCTTTTTCTTTAACAGAACTTCGCGTATTCACAATGTGCATCATGACTGTGTAATTCATAACGAAACCACGTGTTTAATCATCTCTGCCCCCTTAAAGTGTTTGCTCATTAATTCCCATCCGTTTAATCTATATGCTCTTCATCTATTTAACACACTGCAAAAAAATTTGAGTTCTAATTAGCGCCAGAATAGACCACAAAGCGAGTTTTACAACTTAACATTTCCAAATTTTTCCAAACCGCTCGCTCGCTACGCTCGCTCGCGGAGTAGATATATTTCATGTTTCAATGATCAGAAATCTCCTTCCCCTTCCTCACATTACCGCGAAGAAACAGCTACTTATAACAGAAAAGTTTGATCTAAACAGATGTTCTTCACCTTAATTCTTTAAACACTACAAAAAATTCAGAGCTGTAATTAGCGCCAGAATAGACCACAAAGCGAGTTTTACAACTTAAAATTTCTAAATTTTCTCAAACCGCTCGCTCGCTACGCTCGCTCGCGGAGTATGTGTATACATTTAACATGTTTTAATGATCGGAACCCACTTCAAAAAGGTTTTGTTCAAGTTACATTGCCGCAAAAAACAGCAATTTCAGGCTGAAACCTAATTTGATGGTGAAAATATCTGCATGCGCCCAATGCCGCTTTTGACATATAAGTGCCCTTTTTTGTCTTTGCCCCCCCAAACGAAAATACGTTCCGCCGCCCCTGCTTGCTGCATTCAAATTAAGTGATGAACAGCAGAAACAGTGCCAGTGCCAGTTTGACTTTGATAAACATTTGGTGAAAAAGCACAATGTGATCTCTGAATATGTTCAATCAGAGAAAACAGAAGGAAGTGTTATCCGTCGATAGTTTCATTACACACTTACATAGTTTAAGCGAACAATGTCGGACTGTCAGACACACCTGTGGTAGAACAAGAAAGCAGGTAAGGGGAGCTAAACCCAAAGCGAAAAACTAGCAAAAAGTGAAACAAAAGCCTTAAGTATAGACCTCTAGTGTAGTTATAAAGTGAAAGATCGGTATCTTGCATTGTTAGCGTATCGCTCAACACACATTTATTTAGACACCCTGTCTAAATTGTTTTGTTCACAAAGACAAGTTTAGTTAGACCCAAGGTTTAAATATAAACCCATGGTCTAAGTCAATTCTAGGGTATAACATTCCACAAATGCCATTAATCAGCCTACTGCACATGCTCAGTAGGGACTATGGGTTAGCTGGTGTCGGACTACTAATTATTTTCCCATAGGGATGTGTTATTTGAACCAAATTGGCCATTCATTTGCACAAGACCTCACACCTTGTTCTTTTCAATGAACCAACTCGGTTCTTTCACTTCATTTTCAGTTTACACCATTTTGGCCAAAAATGTCCATGACAAAACACATCTACACTCGACTACAGACTAGACTGCACAATCCAGATAAGGCAAGCAAATAATCTACTAACGTTTGCAGTTAGATGATTTAACTTTGTCTTTAGTTTACTTTGCAACATAGACTCTAACGTTAAATAATTGCTTCAAGTTCAGCCTACTTTGTTTATCCATGACAACGTAAATTGATCTAGATCTAGTTACAGTACTCTAACGGTACCCGTATTTATCATAGTCTACTCGTCATCCAAGTCTTTTGTTTATCCCGTCGATTCGGCGAAGCTATTCATCCAATGTGTAACATTCCTAACATATAAATCTAACTTAGATCTAACGTTAGTAGCCTGGTTAGGTCTAAGTTACGTAGATCCATGTTAGATCTACTACTAGATCTAGTCGACGCTAGATCATAACCTACTAACGTTAGTATTTTTTGTCTGTAAAAAAATAAACCTCTTTGTGCAAATTACAAAATTACACATTCAACCGAAACGATACAAAGCAATGTGCACAATTAACGTAACGCTAACGTCATGCCTAACTTGGTTAGACGCGGCCGCCGCACCCCACACAGGCACAGCTAGCTAGTTAGCTATACTAAGCCCGTTGTTAGCGTCGTTAAATATAACTTTATGTCTGTTCGGCCGGGCCTCACGTAATATTAGTCGATAGTTATACGAACGGCCGTAGCTGTAGCGTAGGTAGATCAAACATTAGATCCACGTTATGGTGCGGACGATTGTCAAAATGAAACTCCAGTCAAATCCAAACATACCAAAGTAAAAGCAATGTCTTACTAGAAAGCCAATACCTACAAATTTGGTAGGCCAGCCGATACAGCCATCCCAACACCCGCCGGCCTCTCTCTGCAACTGGCACCGCCAGCCCAAAGACCGCTGTCTATTCATCTTTTTTTTAGAATGATGCACTGCCACTTACTTGATCATGTATTTAGTTCTGTCGCGTACGTAGATCTATCTCAGCTCAGTGCATGCATGTAGCCTCGACAGACTCACACGCATGCTGCGTGTGAGTCTTGTGGAAAACTAATAGCCATATCTACATCGCACAAACGCCGACGTCTACCCCGTTTGACTCAACTTTTCTTCCCATTCTGACATTAAAACAGGTCAATTTGTGAATGTACATCTACCTCTTACTATAGTCAAAAAAAATCAAAATCCAAAACTTACCTAAATACTACCCCACATCTCCAAACCGCGACATTTTATCTGCGTTTCGTCTCTGCCCAGTCTCTCGCCTACTGAAGGCTGCTATACACAGCTCGTCCGCCTCGCCGCATGACGAGAGCTAGAGACGTCCGATCCTACACATGTCGCCGACCGGACCGGCGCGGCGGTGCGGTGACTAGCGGCCTAGCCAACGCAGTGGTAGTCTATAGGTTCTAGCCGTTTCTATTTCGATATCTCCGAGTTGCAGCCAATACTCGAATATCGCACCCAAGCCGAGTGAGAACGACTACCCTAGTGATTGCGCAGCCCGAAAAGAACGGGCGGCGCAATCACTGGGGTAGTCGTCCTCACTCGGCTTGGCGCGATATTCGAGTATTGGCTGCAACTCGGAGAAATTATACCGAAATAGAAACGGCTAGAACCTAGACTAACGCAGTGTGCGCATGCGCATTACACTTATATTTCCGGGAAAAAAAATGGCGAATCGCTTGGTAAGAAACAACGAGACGTCGCATCGAAACAACTCCCTCTTTTTGGAAGAAGACGAGTTCATTGTAACAACATTTGTTATCGACTCCACGTACAATACATTTTTGGGTATGAATGAATTCATTCCAGAGTGGTGACTGCGGTAAGTCACGCAAAACTCTGACATGAATTTGACTTCAAATTTAACTGCCACATATACACTAGAAGGAAATGGGTATCGATGAGGCCCGCACGCGGTACACGTGCGGGCCGTTGAGTTTAAGCATGCATGCAGTGTATGCATGCAATGTACGTACAGATTTCCACATGCAGCGCGAAAGGGCGATCTCCGTACAGAAGATCATAAGCACAAAAGCGATCACTTTGGAAATCGTATATTTTAACGGAATCAGTACTGGTGCTCATAAAGTGCACGTTGACCATTGCTTTTACAAGTTGAATCCGTCATTTTGAAAATTTAGACTTTAACTCATCAAAAATACGAAATGATCGCCCGAATGAACGATATCCATCAGCCATTTTGAAAAGATAAACCCGGGTTTAAACTTACCCCTGAGGTGGTTTATCGTTTGTCCAAGTTAGACACTCTGTCTAACTTTAAACCGGCTTCATGAATAAGAAAATTTAAACCTATGGTCTAACTTGGCGATAAACCTAGGTTTAAACAGGGTGTCTAAGACAAAACTACTTCGAGAATACGGGCCTTAGAGTCTAAAAATATGTTAGCTAGTGCAGTGGCGGATCTAGCCGGGTAAGGTAACGTTAACTAAATGAGTCAACGGGCCGTAATCAAAAGTACCATGCCCAGCAAATTGTTTTTCTAACCATCTGTTGTTATTTCAGACAGTCAGTGATAGCAAATAGAAGCAGAAGCATATTTCTGATAGCAAAAGCTAACATTCCTATCCAAGTTTCAAAAGGTTTGACTATGTCCTTGAACACAAATGCCCTAATCTTAGATCTACGTGAATGTAAATAATGTAGACCTATAGATCTACTAGGCCTATACAATTTCATTATCAAAAAACAGAACAGTAAAATGGTCTACTTTGAAGATAGACTACATTAAACCATAAGATAAGATGGTAAAATGGTCTAAATAGAAGATAGACCATTTTACCATAGTATGGCAATAGTGTTCATAGTCTATCTCGAAGATAGACCATTTTACCATCTTAGGATGTGTAGTATGAGTGTATATGGTTAAACAGTCTATCTACACAAAAATCTCATTTATTTCATAATTAAAATCCCAAATAAGCACAAAATTTTTCAGTTATTAGTGTTTAATATGCTTCTTCTTGTCCCATTGCTAAAAATGCATTATACCCGTCTCCTAAAAAAGCTCTAAACTTTAAAGTCATTTTTCTCAGAACAGCGATTTTCGAGATAGACCGTTTTACCATCTGACGACCGTACTAGACAACATCAACCTTTAGGCTTTGAAGTGTGTGATACTTTAATTTCATTTTTAAAGAGTGTAATTTTTGTTATTTTACGAAGAAACTCTTCAAATTTATGATAAATTCAAAGATGATCATTATACGCACGTGTGCTTTGTGGTTTTGTGTTTTGTTTTGGGCATTTTTAGGGGGTTGCTACATTAAAAAAAAAACCCTGAAGGATGATTATACTTACTCTCGCAGGCAACACCGGCAATTTTTGTACAAGATGTGTTTCCTCCAGGTTTGGAAAACTCGCATTCAGATAATCGTTGCTCTCCTGAATATCATAAGGAAAAAATATAATTACATGTATCTTGTTTTAAAGTAATAGGCTAACATTGTGGAGCTTCAAGTCAAACTGTGATAATGTGAGCTACATAGTACTGTTCAAATGGACAAATAAACACCGTAGAATACCAAAGTTTGGAAAGTTATGCAGCCCCCGGCATGGTATGCATGAAGAAGCAATTAGTACTCCACCCGACTAGAAACATGGATCCTACTACAGATCTACACACAGTAAGTCTATGGGAGGAAATGGGCAGGTGAATCTGGTCAACTTGAGTGCTTGTAGATTTTCATTCGTTTAAAGCACTAAATCATCACTTTGAAGTACAATTTTTTTCAGGGCTTCATTTTTAGACCTTACCAAAGACACTTACAGCATGGAAAGTTATGTAGCTCACAATTATTTAAACTGTGGTCAATGTTAGCCTGTGGCTTTAATCAAGTTTATTTCAAAGCAGTGCGAATGGGTTATTGTTTGCAAAATCAAAAGTGAGTGTGCCCGATGTAATGCAGGAGATCATTTTCTATTCTTGTATTGTTATAATCTGAGGAAAAGAGAATACTAAGTGTTTACCGTGTAAGTTTTGATGTTATAGTTAGAAACTCTTTTTAAAACAGTTTATATGAGGCATTCTTCTTTTAAAACTCTCCACCCCCCTCCCCTCCCCCAATAAAAATAGACGAAATATTTGAACCTGGGTATTATGTGGTAGGCCTACACGAAAATAGCCGTGTTTTTTTTCTTCATCACATTTGGCTACGATGACGAAGTTCAACTGCGGGAGTGGTTTTATATGGTAGTCAAAAATCTAATATACAGCGTGTATCAAAAAAAAGTAGACACTTAGGAAAAAAATATTAGAAAATTGTTTTCGTGATTTTGAGATATATTATTTTGATTGAATATTTTACTTGGACCTAAGCTATCTGATGACACTGTTGGGTAGTGAAGAAAGTATTTCACAGCATTGAGGTGAGCACCAACCTTTTGTGCAATCGGCCAAAAAATGCATTGTGCACAGAATCTGTTCTTATTAATCAATGTTTTAATGGCCTCACAGACCGTGCTCCGGCAGAAGTCTGCTAACGGATGTGCACAAGCGATTGACTCCTCGCATGCTCAGGAAGAGCGGAAGTTATATCAATTTTGTGACAAAAAAAGACAAAATGAAGCAGTGATTCAGATAATTATACCCCATGAAAAAGAAGAGAATGTCATGTTTAGATCAACTCGTGATTGAATTTGAAATAAAATGAACTGTAAAATTGCATTTCTTCTTTTTCAGGGTTAGGTGGTTGTATTGTATACTGAAGTATTGCTTGATTCGTCTTCTGTCACAGATTGATATCAAGCTCTTCTCTGAGCATGCTGAGGATTCAATCTTGTGACATCAGTCGAGAGCTTCTGGCAGACGGTCTGTGAGCATTAAAACATTGTTTAAGAACGCAATTTCTGTGACGCAATCATTTTTTGGCCCGATTGCACAAAAGCGGTTGTGCTCCTATGGCGTTGAAGTACTGTTCACTACCACAGTGTCATCAGATAGCTTACGTCGTCCAAGCGTAAAATATTCATGATAATTCATAATTCATAATTATACCCCCATAAAAGAGAGAATGTCATGTTTAGATTGAACTGTGAATTTGATAAATGAAATGACTGTGAAAAAATCTTTCTTCGTTCAGGGGTTGGGGGTTGGCCGATAATTGTTCTGATTATGCTTTATTCGTCTTTCTTGTCACAGAATTTGATATTAAGCTCTTCTGCTGAGCATGCTGAGGATTTAAAATGTAAGCAAAAATGAAGCAATGATTCAGACACAACCCACCCTACCCCTTCAAAAACAAGAAAATGCCATTTTCTTCAGTTCACAGTTCATCTTGCAAACATGACATTTTCTCCTTTTTTAGGGGGGTTACTTCTGAATCATTGCTTCATTTTTGTCTTTTTTGCCACAAAATTGATATTACATCTTCTCTGAGCATGCTGAGGATTCAATCCTTGTGCACATCAGGTGAAAGCTTCTTCAGCACCGGTCTGTGAGGCATTAAACATTGACTATAAGAACACAATTCTGTGCGCAAATGCATTTTTGGCCTATTGGACAAAAGTGGCCTGTGCTCACTCATGCGTGAAACACTTTCAATACCAATAGTGACATCAGATAGCTTAGGTCCAAGGTAAAATATTCATATCAAAAAATAATCTCTAGATCATGAAATACTTGCGTAATAACTTTTTTTCTGAGTGTCTACTTTTTTTTGATACACGCTGTACAATATCAAACAAACGAATAGTGACTTGGATAATATTATATCGGGCTTAGAAGTCATTTTGCTTTCAGAAAAGGGTCGAACTGTTAAATTGCAGGCAATTTATCTCTCGGGACGGTCAAAACTAAAATGTATGTACGTGACAAAGTGAGTTTGTAAAATGTGCGCAGAATTTTAGAGAAATGTCTGAGCGGTGTTTAATTGAATTTCAATATCGGTTTATTCCAACTATAAAATGAACTAGGCTGACTTGAAACACAGTACGGCAAATAAGATAATTCTCTTTATGCAACCCTTCAGGACAAAATTAAACTTGAATTAAAGGCCTTTGAAGAGGAAAGATTGCATATTAACATGGGTAATAAACATACACATAAAACGCAGACACATTACACATGCCGGATGTACACTTTTGTGTATGCATCCAATGTGTATGCTGCAAAGCTACATGTAGCGAGTAATTATTGATTCAAGGATTTAAGAGAGGGTTTGACAAAAACTATAAATAAAAATTGAGATTCACTCTGCTCGTAAATTAAAAAAACAAGCCATTTATCAATAACACATCCGTTTTAATCAAAATAAAGTGAAACTGTCCTTTATTTCAAATTATAGACAGAAAACAGTGCTCTAAAAAACGCCCGTATTTAGCACCAAATAAATGTTTTTTCTCTTATTATCATTATTATTATTATTATTATTATTATTTTCTACTTAATCACGCCACCAACTGACTAGAATAAGTCATATGCTGAATAGTGCAAAGTATAGTAATCTTAAGATATTTACATTGAAGAGTGGAAAAGGAAATCAATGTTTTTAGCAAATTTAGTATTCGGAATAGACAATAATTTTTTTTCGAAATGATAAATCAGCATAAGCAATCTTATTAATTCTTGAATTGGAGTACTTTTAATTTGAAACTAGAAATGAGCTGTGTCCATGAAAACGGATGTCCCCGCTCAACGCGATCAGTAAGCAGTTTCTTATTCTTTGGTCTGTATTTTGAAGGAGCTTAGTGCCATCTACCTAATCACCAAACTTATTAAAATCTGTCCAGTGAAATAGCAGGATTAAAAAAGTCCTTAATTTAGGATAAAACTACTTTAGAATAAAGTACGCTATTTGAGGTGTAAATTTCCCAGTCAAATTTTTAGAACGTTTTAAACAAACATCAATATTCACTTGACTGGTGAATTTGTTGCGTAGCTTAGCGTGGGATCAATATCTCTCAGGGCACCAGATTAACTCAATACTTGCACATGAACGCATGTTACTCCACAAGTAAAAAAAATTCAAGACAAATCCCAATAGTCAATCGATGCATGCCAGGTGGTGTAACCATTGTTTCATTTTTTTTCTCCAAATCACGTCATTGCTCTTTCAATTATCGTGTGGACCCCCAGTCGCAAATAATGACCTGTGACACTGACCTTTGGCCTGCAAACTCCGAATTCAAACATGACCAGTATTTTAGTGTCATCTATCTACCACTCATTACTGTTTAAGTTAAGGACAGGCGGACAGGGACTGGATGGAATGAGGAACGACAACAATAACTCGTAGCAATTCCTGTATAGGAAAATGTTTTGTCCGATTAAGTTTAAAATTATTGACCCAAATGATATTACAAGAATTAAGTGGGCGCCGAGTTTTGCTCTTCAGGCGATAGTTACTCCCATGACGCAGAGAATGATGAAATCAACATCTAATTCAATTTAAAAATGTAACATGCTATGAAGGTTATGGGGCTTCTGAGAAAATAAAATCGACACGTGAGGATTATGTGCACTTACCTCCGCTACAATTCACGACAAGTTTTACACGATTATCAACCCTCCATTCACTCTCTGAGATGGAAGAGTACAATGCTTCACCATAGTAGCCCAGTTCTCTGCAGACCAAGATGGCGACTTGTGTGGTTGCAGAAGATTTACCTTGCGAACAAATAACTCCCACATGTTGTTGTACTTTATTTGTGATAACGACAATCCCGGCTTTCGGTGAGGCGGGGAAGGAATTAAGTTTGACACCTGGAATAGAAGTAAACGAACTCATATTATGAGTATTTTTATTATACATCAACGACATTGTAAATACTTCCTCTCTTTTATCATTTCTACTTTTTACCGATGACACAGGTGTTTCCTTATCCCACAAGAATTGGCCAATACTAATGGAACAAATCAACTCTGAATTTAGAAACGTTGTTCTCAGGCTAAAGGCTAACAAACTATCTTTAAATGTTGCTAAAACAAAGTACATTATTTTCCGATCTAGATATAAGAATATACCTAATAATTTGACCCCATTATATACTGATAATATAGAAATTGAAAGAGTTAAAAACAAAATTTTTAGGAATCACAATTAATGAGCACTTATCTTGGAAACATCATATCGATGACATATGTAAACGTATTTCAAAAACTGTCGGAATTATATCTAAGTTAAAATATATGTTACCGAAGACTGTGATTTTTACTTTGTACACTCATGCTCATAATTATGGAATACTTTAGAGACATTTTAGAATTTGCAGTTTTTCCGTGAATGGTACATCTGGGATTAATATTTACTCACCCCTGGTGAAACAATTATGATCTAAGTATTTCAGGACTGCTTAGCATTTTGTAGCGTCCGACTCGACGCTAAAACCTGTGTTTAAAAATGGCGGTATTTAGAATGTTGCTGAGTCACGTGGTGGCTACGCGCGTTATTAGACTTGTAGCAGACAATTCTGATGTTAATTTAATGATAAGTGACATTGGATTAAACATGATCAGTTTTTTGTGTTGTGTTGTATTTTTAATTAATTTAATTCAATACTTTTTTCATGATTTTTGGTGGAAAAAATAAGTATATAATTGTTATTGCGGTCAAACGTATTTTATTGCTTTACTTTAGTCATCTCATGAAATCCAAAAATTACTTCACATACTGCATTTTTGGTGAAATAAACACTTGTCTTGAAAATTTTGGACGATAAAGGAGAAAGAACTTAAGTATCAACAAAATATTCCATAATTATGAGCAGGAGTGTATAATAGTTTAATTTTACCTCACTTCAACTATTGCAATGTAGTTGGGGGTAACACTTATAAAACTCATATACAAAAACTATTTATTCTTGAGAAAAAAAAATTATTCGAATAATGTGCAATGTTAGCTATAATAGTCATACAAAACAACTCTTATCTGAAATGAATATGTTAACCATAAACTATTTAATATGTTTCAACACAGCAATATTCATGTACCAATATATGAGACAACTTTTGCCATCCATATTTAATCAAATGTTCACTTCCAATTCACGAATTCATAGGTATGTCACTCGCCAAAACCAAAAACTCCATTATCATTTATCACACACAGTTACCAGTCAAAACTCAATTCGTTATAAAGGTCCCCACATATGGAATAATTTAGATGAAAATATACAAATGAGTACTACAATATCAAAGTTTAAACCGTTATTTAGAAAATAATTATTACTTAGTTATAATGAAGAAAGTTAATCTTTTTATCCATTTTTCCCAAAATAAAAGTTGTCTCAACATTTTCCTGTACACTTTCCTTTACGTCTTCTCTGTTATGTATCCCATCGTATCGTATTGTGTGCGGTACGGTATTCCGTTGTTTTGTAATGTAATGTATGGTAATGTTACTTAACGTAATGTAATGTATTGTAATGTAATGTAATGTAATGTAATGTAATGTAATGCAATGTAATGGAATGTAATGGAAAATAATGTAATGTAATGTAATGTAATGTAATGCCATGCAATGTAAGATAATGTAGCGTAATTGTTCATTTGTTGTCACAGTGTTTTGTAGCTCATTGTAAGATGTTTTATCACTTATTGTATATTATTTTGAATGATGATCTGCTTTTGTTTTTAACTTCTGGGCCCTGTTAAGATAAGCTCTTTGTGCTTCACAGGGTACCAAGCCATTTATTTCGTACATTGTTATGTTTTATGATTTTGTTTTAAATGGTGAATAAATGAAATGAAATGAAATGATATGAAATGAAATGAAATGAAATATTCAAGGGAGGGCGTCACTTTTGCATCCCTAAAAATTTACATTGTGTAAATACACTGATGTATTGAAGTAAATACCATTTAAGAACCTATAGCAAAGTATAGGAGTTATTAATATATACCGTAGTCACCGAAACATTTTGATTAGAATTGAAGTATCATAGCGACAAAAAATGACTAGTCTATATTCAGACAGGTAGAGTACATGGATGTTCAACATGTCCGATATACTACAATTTACAAATGTGGGCCATGTTCATTAATGAACATGGAAATTTTATGCATAAGTTTCATACAAATTATCATTCATTGACCCAGATATGAAAACTGATGATGATATTCCTGAACTGACTCAGTCCAGTGAGTTTTACACGTAGAATAACTGATAGTTATTGTTTGGTGTATTTTTCAAATTACCGATCGAGAGATTTCACAGACACGTCCGTCATAAATAGGGCAAATTCATGATCGAGTGACATTTTGTTGTGTTGCTGGATGGGTGCAAAAGATAATCTCTAATATGAGAAATTCCGTATCAGTTAGGCTTTTAACGTTATCCTTACCAGTTTAACTATAAGTCAAATATTGCGCTTGGGAATATAGCCGAATTAATACTTTTCTTTCCTTAAATTCAATCAAAAAAATCAAGTAAATTTGTATTTGAATCTTGAATTCTAAATTTCAGCGTTTATCTTCTTTTTTTTTTAGGATTTTATATGACGAAATGATAAAAGGGATGATTTTTCCCCAAGAAATCGCAATTATGTTATATTTAATTCTTATTTCCTGCAGGGTTTAAATGTAATTGTCAACAATCGATCTAGATCAGAGGTGACGTCTGTTCATTAAATCTATAGAAACACCCACAGACATGACTTATCACATATGACCGAATCCTTTGAATCTATTGACATTGCAGTCCCTCAATCTTTAATTAAAGTGGGGTGATCCGGAATATGCTTGAATTAACCTTGCCAAAAAAAATCATAGCGAACTTTATACTTACTGCTTAGTGACTTTATTCTGGATTTGCTACCTCTGTAAATTTCTGATATTGTTTTAGCCTTCTATTACCCACACCACCTCGTATTCAAGTATCAACTCGTATCAGGAAAAAATTGTCATAGTTATCGGCAATACCCTGTTGCATTTCTTGGGCGTATTTCAGCAATCATCTCCCTGTCTTTGCCCTTAACGATAACAGTTTGGTTTCTACTTTACATTCTGAGACAGTGGCGTTCCGTGAGTTAACTCAATGGGGGGGGGGGGAGACCCAGCCACTCACCCAAAATTTCATTTTCAAAAAGTGGATTTAAAGCGTTGCGTACGCCAAGCGTACGGTATGAGGTACTGAAATGTCAGGGACTATTTTGGCAATTTTTGTATGAATGTGTAACCATTTTCAGTAATCTTGTATAGCCATTTTTATGTTTATTTTTAAAAGAATAGACTGTATGTCTTTACCGGTGCATTTTATTTAGTTAAAAGGGCATTCCGCGAGTGAGCGTAGCGAGCGCGCGGTTTTGGAAACTTTGAAACTCCAAGAAGAAAGATGCGTTTTGTGGTATTCTTTCGAAGTAATTTTTACACTGTATGTGAGCACAAACGGAATAAGTGTTTTATTCAGGCCTGTATTTTTCAGGGGGGTGCGAAGTCAAGAAAACAGACCTTTGATGCAATGAGGGGCTGCAGAGTTTTTTTTTTTTATGCCGGGGAAGGGATGACTATCCTAACATATTAATTTGTTTAGCACAAAAATGCTCCTCTTTTGGGCAGAGAAAATACCAGGTTCTACGCACACTGGTCATGCATTACTGCTTTCACTTCGTGCTGTGTAGGAGCAGTCTATTGTTTACATTCACACTCGAACGTATAATGATAAAGAATGCGTTGATTTCTAGCCAGCTGGGAAAGTCAGAAGACTTTGAGAAAATGGTGTCTGTGATTGGTTTTGGCCAATTTCGCGGGACTTCTCCTTGCCAATAAAATTTGATTTTTATATTTTTAGAATCCTCAGACTTTCCGCTACACATACTCATCTTCAATATATTTATAGATGTTGCACTTTCATTTTATGAAGCGGCAAAGTCAGAAAAAATGGGGAAAGCAGGGATCTTCCACGAGATTTTTTACCCAAAAGGGACGTCTTTAGAATCAATTCCCCATGTCATAAAATTGACGTCGGTCACATATTTTGATCTAACCTGAAAAAAAAACATTTGATTATCATAAATCTCTTTTGCAGCTTGCAGATTTGTTACAATGGCAAAAAAGTGCCAAAAACGACCGTTTTAGTTCCAGTTTACCATTGTGTTGCTAAAACTCTAGACCATGAAGAAAGTAAAAGATCGTTTGGAAAATGATATGCATGTGGGGTCGAGAGGCCTGTCTTAAAACCCCTCATAGTGTCATGGGTTCTTGCAGTTTCATGGGGCTATTTTGACTTTCTGCCAACACTATTTTTTTCGTAAAATTAACATTTAACTATAATTATAAATCCCCCCCCCCCACACTTTTAATCTATTTGGCACTTTCGAAAGTATAAGTTTTCATTTTAAAACATTGTGAAAATTTGGCAATTTGTCGGGTGTCAACGGCATTTACTCCCCTGAAGCTCATGAGTTCTAGCGGTTTTATTAATACATTTTGCCCATCTGTTAAAGTTATTGTTTCTTGAAATGGATAGTACGCACCTGACTCACTTCCAATTCCCCCCCCCCCGCGCCCCGATGCTACCGCCCTGTAATTCAGGTCGTATAACCAGACATCCGATTTGAAATTAATGCGTTATAAAGGCCACTAAATGGCCAATCTATATTGCCTCTACTATTGCTGGTTCAAAGTAAATTAGTGCGAGCGAGCGCAGCGACCGAGCAATTCTTAATGCGAATATACAGTGTAATTCCTTTGGGAAAGTGGGGAGGAAAATAATTTCTCACAGTCATAAGCCAATTCCGTCATACATTATGGTTAATTGTAAATCAGGATAAATTTTAATGGTTATTTGACATTGAAAATCGATAGAACCCTACATTTGCTCGACCAAACGAGCAAGCTTCCATAAATATATATTTAGTCCTTTTATCAATTTCAACACTGGGATAGGTGGAGTAGGTTAGGTAAATAGCAATCATAATTGTCATAAAAATGCCACAAAAGAGGTATCTATGTTCAGAAACATGGTTTCGTCAAAGATTTAGAACACGCATGATCTGCAAGAGTATTCCCTATAAACGTTGTAATTTCTAAATATCAAGCTCACTTTATCACTCTCGATAAGAATGACTTTACCTAATCCGGATGTTTCTTGAAAATTTACAAAAAAGGTGCCAAACTGAACGTGGAATCTCTGCCACGATAAATAATGTGAGACTACCCGAATACTCACGAAGCAGCATGAACTGCCACTTTGAGTAAACAAAGTTGTTTTCAATAAGTTTTGAATAGAAATAAAAAGAACAGTTTTAATCAACATACATGTAAGGACTTGCTATTCAAAAAGTGATTTAAGACCAATTTCTAATTCGGCTCGACGCAGTGCCCCCCCCCCCCACTCCGTAGTTACGCCACTGTTCTGAGAGACCATCATACAGTATGACCACATGTTTATAACAATGATGTCTATCAATTCTTGTTGTTGTTTTTTTATTTGTTTTAAGGCAGGCTTTTGCAGCTATGTCTACCAATCATTTCGTGATGGAAGTGAATGACGTGATTTTGGACAAATGAAATGAGAACCAGAAGTGTACATTTTCTTGAATAGGTGAAAAGTAAAAGAAGTAGTAGGAGCGGAAGTGGTAGTAGTAGTGGTAAATTAGTAGTGGTAGTAGTAGTAGTAGTAGTAGTAGTAGTAGTAGTAGTAATAATAATAATAATACTAAAAGCAGTGGTAATAGTGGTAGAAAAAGTAGTAGTAGCAGTAGTAGTAGTAGTAGTAGTAGTAGAAGTAGTAGTAGTAGTAGTGGAAGAAGTGGTAGTAAAAGTGGTACTGGTAGCAGCAGTAGCAGCAGCAGTAGTAAAAGTAGTAGTAGATGGAGTAGTAGTAGTGATAGTAATAGTAGTAGCAGCAGCATTTGAAGTACCAATGAGTGGGTGTTTACCAAATTCTTAGAAGGTTGATGTGAGATTTTTTGTAGTCAACAATCTAAGATATTGGCAAACAAGAGTTTATTTTAGTGAGCTATGGACGATTACCTGTAATGATTTTGCTGGTGACAGTCTGACATGATAGTGACATGGACTAAGTAATAGGTAAATATATTATTACTACTTACTATATATTATATATATACATATATAATTATATTATATCTTATTTATATATATATTGTTTTATTATATACAATCACGGAACGACCCAAGTAATTATTGCATTATATTGTTATATTACTTATGTGAATATATCATAACACCATGTTTTATTAATTATAAGCACAGACCGTTTAATGTGAAATTAAATTATTTTATCAATATATGCCACATATTTATAATTGACGCGGGCTTCTATATTGTATATACCTTATACCACAACAAATACACGATGTATAATATACACATATGCATGCATTGCAAATGAGACGCATACTGTATGCATGTGTGTGTATACGTGTATTTGCATGTTATATCATTTATATGTTTCCTTGGAATATTATTTTTTGTCTTGTTCATGTCATGGTTTATTTTAGGCCCCGAAGAGGGCCAATCAGGCCGAAAGCTAGGCATAAAACGACAGGCAAACCGAGAGCTACGTCTTCAGTCTCATTATTTTATCTCTCACGATATATATATATCCAGGTATGGGCAAAACCATCCCGTGGGAGAATGCTCGACTGAGAACAGGAGCTTTATAAATAAATAGATAGATAGAACTTAAACTACTACATAAAGTTTTACAGAACTGTTTCGTAAGGGCCCAGTTTATAGGTCCTCACTCTTCAGAAACTATATGCAGAATGAGTCAATCTCGATTATTCGTTGAACTGTTCATTTGCTGGACAAGTTGCATAGAAGGTGTTTTCTTTTGTGTCGGCATGTGCTGGCGAGCTCGTTTCTTTTGTTGAGAGTAGACAAAAGCGGCTTGTGGATTATATAGAACTTTTCCTCGAGACAAAGGTTACATCTTGTACTTGTTGGTGTGTAAGCTCTGGCTTTTCCGATAATCTTCCATTTGAGGCTGTGCTGAACATTGTTGTCTTTAAGCGTCCAAATGTACTCGCTGAGTGTTGTGGCATTCCGTTTTGTTTCATTTTTGAAGCTGGAGATGTGGGCATTGTAGCGCGTTTTGAATGGGTTTTCTGTAAGGCCCATGTAAGTTTCTGCTTTAGAATTGTCTTGTCGTGTTACAGTCGCTTGGTACACAACGCTGCTGGTGAGGCAATTATTCAGGAGTGGGCATTGTTGCTTGTTTCTACAGTTGCAATTAGACTGTGTGCTTTGTTGGGGTTTATTTTTGTCTAAGACGGATTTATTGTGAGCGGATATGATTTGGCCTACGTTCGGCATACAGCTGTAGCTTAATTTTACAGTGTTTCTTTTGAGAAGTTTGTGGAGTTTATGTCCAACTGGGAAGCATTTGTCCAGTAGGTTGAAGAACTCTCGGCCTATGTTGGTGGCAACATTGTCACTGAACGGGGGGTTAAACCAAGTTATGTTTCTTTTTCTACTGCGTCCTTTCTTTTTGTTCTGATCCTGGTTGGATTTGGGTTCTGGGTTGTACTTGAGCTTATAATTGTAGCCGCTCTTTTCTAGTGCTTTTTGGGAGACTGGTGCTATTTCACTGAAGACTTTATCATTTGATGATATATTAGACAGTCGTCGGTTGATAGTACTTTCCATGATATTTTTTATGATAGATGACGGGTGGTTGCTCTCCCTGTGTACATAGAGGGGAGTGTTATTCGGCTTCATGAATGGTTTGTAGGTGCCGGTTCGCAGGTCCAGTGTGATGTCAAGAAAGTTCACTTCTTTTTTGTTAGCTTCGATAGTGATGCGCAATCCATTATTCGCAAACACTTTGCATATTTCTTTCTTTATGAGTTCTGTTTGTCTGGGTGATCTCTGGCAAATGGCTAGTCCATCGTCTCTGTGTAAGCCGACGTCAATGTCAGTATGCTGAAGTTGTGATAACAGGTATAATCCAACTAGTTCACATGTTTCAGCGCCGTCATAACTTCCCATAGTAACATCAAACTCGGGGTTGGTGCGTTTGCACCACGGGGTGTCGTTGTTATACAAGAAGGCTTTTTTGGGAATGGCGGATGATGTGTTTTTTATAGTCGGATATCTCGTCGAATTGAGATGCGAAAGTTAATGCTTTGTTGAGGAGGTCCTCCGTAATTGATGGGTAGAAGACACAGATGTCAAAGCATATGTATGATTTGTTTGGTTTGTTTACTTTGTTGAACCAAGAAATTACTTCATCGGTACTTTTCCACTGGTTGAATTTGGACGAGTTTACAATTTTAAAATTGATTCTTTCAAGTATTTGCTTACTAACCTTTCCGATTTCAGATTTAGATGGGTTTATTAGTCTGCAGGTAGGTTTGTTGTTGAAGTTAGGTTTATGGTCCTTAAGAATTATAAATGCTTGTTTCTTACCTGTGTTTTGGATTCTGTCATCGAGGCGCAGTTTTGTCGCAATGTTTTTGTCTTCGGCGGTGGTACGTTTCACTGACGTTGTTGGTGCTTTCTTGTAGTCTTTTTCGATGTTCTGTTTGAGTAATTCATTGTGCTGGTCCGGTTCAAGCTTACGTGTACATTGTTGGTAAAAGTCGGGACAGCATTCATTTCATTTCGTTCTGGACATTCTCTGTCGCAATGACAACTGTAACCTTCGACATGATATTCGCACGAACTACATTTGGACGCTTAAAGACAATGTTCAGCACAGCCTCAAATGGAAGATTATCGGAAAAGCCAGAGCTTACACACCAACAAGTACAAGATGTAACCTTTGTCTCGAGGAAAAGTTCTATATAACCCACAAGCCGCTTTTGTCTACTCTCAACAAAATAAACGAGCTCGCCAGCACATGCCGACACAAAGAAAACACCTTCTATGCAACTTGTCCAGCAAATGAACAGTTTAACGAATAACCGAGATTGACTCATTCTGTATATAGTTTCTGAAAAGTGAGGACCTATAAACTGGGCCCTTACGAAACAGTTCTGTAAAACTTTATGTAGTAGTTTAAGTTCTATCTATATATATATATTATTCTGGAATACACTTCTATGACGAGGAATCCATTTAAGACACCAGTTCTATTTTCGAGTAGTCCACGTCTCTTAAATAACATAATTTGCATAATGAGCTTATTTGCATACATACAATAATTTAGTAGCTAGTAATTGTATAAACCATGTACTTGACCTAAAAAAGTTCTCAAGGGCAAGTTTTGTCATTGATTTGTGTCTAGGATATGTACTGCAGTAAATTTACAATGATTGCCACCTTGGAAGCCTGAAAACAAAAACAACCAAACTTTCAAGAATTTTCTTTGATAGGGAATCCATTTATGACACCAATTTATATTTTTCAATAATGCAATAGCACAATTATCATAATATGCCAATTTGTATTTAGGTACAATAGTTTAGTGAATGGTACCTCAAACCATGTGCATCGCCTGCAAAAGCAGTAAGTACAATTTTGTTGTTGTTGTTGTTGTTGTTGTTGTTGTTGTTGTTGTTGTTGTTGTTGTTGTTGATTCGAGCTTAAGATGGCTATTAAAGTAAACTTAAAATGGTTGCCACCTCGGGAACCTTGGTTAATTATCTTCACTAACCTAATCAGCAGAATCAGCTAATTATCACAATATGTAATATGTTGCTAAATCTAATGCAGGAAGTGTGAAAACATGGATAAACACCCCTTTTGAAGAGTTTTCTATGGCGAGATATCCGTATTCACTGGTCTTAAAAGACTAGCATAAATAATTGTTCAGTAGATGGAACCATATGTCGAGTACCTGACCTGGAAAGTACAAGGGGTTATGTTGCTTAATACTTTAGATGACTACGAGTAGTCATCTACTACGAGTAACTACGAGTAGTCGTAGAGATGATGACAAAGAGTAGTCGTAGTCATTTTAAATGACTACGACTCGTAGCTTTGTTCTATTTTGGCAACCATGGGAAATTGTATGGCATAATCAATTATAAGCATAGTTAGCATAATGAGCTTATTAACCTTTTCCCCTGTGGAACTGGGATCCCATCTTATATTCAAGTGCCAATTACAACAAAAACATGGAATTCTCTTATGGTAATTTTGTCCCTAATACTCAAATACCTAAACTCAAGGAAGAGAGAGAGAGGAAAATAAGTATAGATTGCCATTTACATTTGACCCCAAACCATTTTTTCTAGATAAACAATGATTATGAAATATTTTTTTATATTCTTTCAAGTATTTGCTTACTAACCTTTCCGATTTCAGATTTAGATGGGTTTATTAGTCTGCAGGTAGGTTTGTTGTTGAAGTTAGGTTTATGGTCCTTAAGAGTTATAAATGCTTGTTTCTTACCGCTGTGTTTTGGATTCTGTCATCGAGGCGCAGTTTTGTCGCAATGTTTTTGTCTTCGGCGGTGGTACGTTTCACTGACGTTGTTGGTGCTTTCTTGTAGTCTTTTTCGATGTTCTGTTTGAGTAATTCATTGTGCTGGTCCGGTTCAAGCTTACGTGTACATTGTTGGTAAAAGTCGGGACAGCATTCATTTCATTTCGTTCTGGACATTCTCTGTCGCAATGACAACTGTAACCTTCGACATGATATTCGCACGAACTACATTTGGACGCTTAAAGACAACAATGTTCAA
>JZLH01S0070495.1:39016-49858 GCA_001188425.1 Eucidaris tribuloides
AATTCTGACTACGCCTGCCACCCAAAATTGAATGTGTAATGACAATGTTTCATGCGACACTAAAGTAATATTTTGCTGGCCATGCGGACCTGTTACTTTATATTTGGCTGGTCCGCTGTGATTTTTGCTAGCCATTGTCTAGTGGGCTAATGTTAACCATGAACGCTGTATATCTTCTATCGGTACAATTGTTTGTACAGTTGTTTGTTGTATCCCTCTTATAAGTTCATGATTGTATTAACTCATTTTAACTTGTCACTTTCATGACATTTTATAGTTTATTTCATTAATTACAATTACCATTCTGCTGTGAACAATGAAAATAATTTGTATTCTTAATACACATTTATGTTAATTTAATGCATTGGGCCTCAATGTGCCTCAAGGAAAACCACTTTTTATGTGATGTCATAGTCTTAGATATATGTTTTTAAAATAAACAATTTATGAAATAGATTTAGTGCTCAGTAATCTACTACGTGTTCAAGGTCAGCCTGGCTTAAGTTTTGCTCTGCTCTATATGTCTATTACTGTGTATGTCTCTACACATGCACTAAGGAGTGAGATTTTCAGGTAATTTATGTTCAACACACTATTATTAGTCACTATGATCGCCCAACCTACGGCCCACACAGTTCATTTTTATTTTGCCTTTGATAAGATAGTTCTGGAGATTTCCAAAGTATGAAATTATCTGGTTTTATTTCTATTATAACTATTAGCAGGTAAAATTTCCCAGCATCTGCCATGGCAGGGGCGTTACCACCTGAGAAAATGACGGAACTGAAGCAGATTATCCATCACATTAAATCAGGTACAGTAGGATGGACTCAACTGGTGTACTGGGGAGGGGGGGGAGGAGCTTTGGGTTGTATTTGTCTCGTCACATTCAAACAAGCATTGCTGAATGTGATTGCAGAGTCCCAAGAAAGTTTCATTTCATCTGTAACTACGATTTTAACTTTTTCCATAAACTGTACTGTGTGCTACATGTGGGTCAATCCATGTCAAATCAACATTTTAAGACAATTTGTCACCTGACCCTGCTTCGATTTTCTTTAAACTCGCACCAAATGTTCCCCAAGTGTCTTGTTGACCGTGCATTGGTTTGCTAAGGGAGGTTCGTATCTTAGCAACTGTTTGACATTGGGGCAAAAAATCAGAATATTTCCATCAGACACTTGGGGGAACATTTGGTGCGAGTTTAAAGAAAATCGAAGGGTTGGGTGAACAGAATTGGTTGATTTATCATTGATTGACCATGTAGCTTATACTGTAATCACTCAAGCCCATTTTGTTAGTAATTTTAACAAATATCTTCTTCTTCTTTTTTTATAATGGTAGCCCTGGTCCCCTTCCACAAAATACTTTCCATTGACTTTGAATATCAATTTCATAATTTTTTTGTTCTTTAGGCAAGCATAAAGTATTGGTGATGCGCGTAAACGCGATCACCATAGATTTCGTCAGAATCTTTCTTTGTTTATTCATGTATCTTTCTGGTCACTTTTTGTGCAGACGATATTCATTAACGCCATCGTCATCTCTTGTACTTAACATAGTTATGTCACGTGTCAACACCTCAACTAAACACAATTTTCGTCAGTGTGGTCACTTGCCGTGACGTCATCTATGACGTCATTAGTAAAAAGCTAGAGTTAACCTATATTTGCAATATCTCGAGCGCGGCGGTCGAATAAAACAACCAAACTTGGCAAGGGTCAAGTTCAGGTCATGGGTCATCTTTTGTCCAACCCGAGCGCCGCACGCGTCTTCACATGCGTGTAACGGCGCGTCAAAAAATAAAAAATGCTCCAAATGACTTCTTATTAACAGTACTATATGTTTCAGGTCATTTGGAGCATTTTAGTGCGCGCAGCATGACAGATGCATGCCACCCGACGTGTGTTAGTCACGCCGTAGTAATATATGCACTGTTTGAATCGATAAGCTCCTCCCCCCTATGACTGTTTCTACAAGGTTATCTTAAGATAAGGCTTGCAAAGACATAAAATAAACACAAATTAACTAATTTATAGGGCCTTGCTGAGTGTGAGTGTCACACAGTAGCCCTTATTTAGGCCGTCTTTATCACCATATACCATAATTCCCACAACACTCTCAATGCCTCTTTATTTTTTAACTTAAGCCTGTTAGTTGCCGGTGCCTTCTCCCTTTAAGGGCAAGTTTTGTCATTGATTTGTGTCTAGGATGTGTACTGCAGTAAATTTACAATGATTGCCACCTTGGAAGCCTGAAAACAAAAACAACCCAACTTTCAAGAATTTTCTTTGATAAGGAATCCATTTATGACACCAATTTATATTTTTCAATAATGCAATATCACAATTATCATAATATGCCAATTTGTATTTAGGTACAATAGTTTAGTAAATGGTACCTCAAACCATGTGTATCGCCTGCAAAAGCAGTAAGTACAATTTTGTTGTTGTTGTTGTTGTTGTTGTTGTTGTTGTTGTTGTTGTTGTTGTTGTTGTTGTTGTTGTTGTTGTTGATTCGAGCTTAAGATGGCTATTAAAGTAAACTTAATATGGTTGCCACCTCGGGAACCTTGGTTAATTATCTTCACTAACCTAATCAGCAGAATCAGCTAATTATCACAATGTGTAATATGTTGCTAAATCTAATGCAGGAAGTGTGAAAACATGGATAAACACCCCTTTTGAAGAGTTTTCTATGGCGAGATATCCGTATTCACTGGTCTTAAAAGACTAGCATAAATAATTGTTCAGTAGATGGAACAATATGTCGAGTACCTGACCTGGAAAGTACATGGGGTTATGTCCCTAATACTCAAATACCTAAACTCAAGGAAGAGAGAGAGAAAAAAAATAAGTATAGATTGCCATTTACATTTGACCCCAAACCATTTTTTCTAGATAAACAATGATTATTAAATATTTGTGTCATAAAAGATACTAGTAATTGTTTTGTTATGATAATTATGCTTGAACTTAATTATGCCATAGCATAAAATTTTCCAAACTTATCACGAATCAATAAAATTATTGTAGTGAACAATTTCCAGGTAGTGTACATGGTACATGTTATACCGTCTACTAGATTATATTGTACTTATATGCTAATTAGCTCATTATGATAATTATACTCTTTAAGACAATGACATGATATAGTTAAGACACTTGCATTATCAGAAAATAAAAATGACGTAATAAATGGATTCTTTGTCATGGATAATCCTTGGAAAGTTGTGTTATCCTCTCTTTTAGGATTCTCAGGCTTATCAATACAGTATGCTAATAAGCTGATCATGCTAATTAGGTTAATAAATATATTTGCCAAAGGTTGCTAAGTTGGCAATTAAGTTATCCCATCTAAGACACAAATTAACAAAATCCCTTGTACCTATTCTCCCTGTCATGTACCCTCCCTACTCAAAAGTATCGCAACATAAACTATAACACATGCATTTTGAGTTGAAGGGGTCTTTCTAAAATGATGTCCTTGTGAAATTATTTTTGGAAAATAACAAATTATTTAAAATGAAGTCAATGAATTTTTTCCTCCTTTCTTCTCCAAGATGGATAGATTATCCAATGCAGGCACACCCACGACAGAGGGTGTGGAAGACAAAATTTTAGCATTTTTTCCTCCATATAGGTGTTGGGTGTTCAATTCAGCCTATCTTCTTAATTCGGTATCGTATTTCCCGTAAAACGGTTTCGATGGTTTGGAAAGACTTTCACCAAACAAAAAAATGGCAATATGTTATTCTGAAACGGTCTCAGAAAGGAGACCACACGCAGCGAAGAAGTAAAGTACCTCCTATCTTCATAATACAGTGGTAATGAGGATACGGCTACTAATTAAAGATTGTGGCCTTCGTTCCACATCATTATATCTAATGTAAATGAAGTAAAATGACAGTAAATTTTAGGATGTTTTCAATAGTAATCCATCTTTAGAATTAAGAAAGAATAAGATCCTGTCTACAATATGGGGTGTATCATCCTACTACTGTCTTATGAAGATAGGAGGCGCTTTACTTCTTCGCTGCGTGTGATCTTTCTGAGACTGCTTCAGAGTAACATATTGCCACTTTTTTGTTTGTTGGCAGTCTTTCACGGGAAATATGAAACCGAATTATAATGTAAGGGTATATTAAACACCCCTCCCCTATAGGGAGGAAAAAAGTGTTAAATGTTGTGTTCCACCTCCTCTGCTGTGGGTGTGCCTGCATTGGATAATCTCTCCGCCGTGGAGAAGGAAGGAGAAAGAATATACACTGACTTCATTTCAAATAATCTGTAATTTTCCCTAAAAATAACTTTACTAGGACATCATTATAGAAAGACCCCTTCTACTCAAAATGCATACGTTATAGTGTATGTTGCAACACTTTGAGTAGGGAGGGTACACAGTATATTTATGGTCTACTTAACTAGTGTACATAATGCTAATGAGCTTATTTTGTTATTAAATTACAATTCTCCCGTCATGTACATGGTATATACCCAAGTACTAAACATTGTACAAATATGCCAATTAGCTTGTTTGTTCATTATGCTTTTTAAGACGATTAATAAACACTAAAAAAAAATGGTTGCATAAATGGATTCCTTGTGATACAAAGATCTTAAAAAGTTGTGTGATCCTTATGTTTCATCTTCCTGAATTTAGCTTAACAACATATTGCATACTATGCTAATAAGTCGATTAAGCTGTTTAAGCTAATTAAGATATTTGAACAAGTTTACCAAGGTGGCAACCAACTATATCTACTTCAAAATACTACTTGAACACGAATCAACGAAAACGTATACTTAGCATCTTTTCCAGGGCATGTTCATTGTTTATGTTATCATCTACTGAATTATTGTATGTGTGTAAATTAGCTCATTATGCTAATTATGCTTTGTAGGATATGTGGATTACTCAAAAATAAAAACTGGCGTAATAAATAGATTCCTTGTCATAGAAAACTGTTGAAAAGTTGTGTTATCCTTATTTTTAGGGTTTCTACATTAAGCTTTGCGACATATTACGTATTATGCCAATTAGCTTATTATGCTAATAAGGCTATTGAACATAATTAATTAAAGGCAGGGGATCTCTTTTGCATGCCTAAAAATTAACATTGTGTAAATACAATGGCATTTAGAAGAAAATGCCATCTGGGAACCTTTAACAAAATAAAGGAGCTAGAAACTCAGTTTTAATGGAATTATAGTGACCGTTGGACTCAGATTTGAATTTTTTTCTTGCGAGGAAAAAATTCCTACCATAGAACATACACTAAACGGCTATTATTTTCTTTTACATTTTTCAAATTCTAGGCAATCACTGACCCCCAGATTTCACAGACATGCCCTTCATCAATAGCCTAAGGGCATGGGTTACATTTTCCTGGTCTGTGGGGATGTTTGCAAATGAGATCCACTGCCTTTAAGGTTGGCGGGGTAAATTTACTGCAGCACAGATCTTTAACATGAGTTAAAAAAAAACAATTGTAATTAGTAACTTGTCCAGGTCATATACATGGATTAATTTAGCATTTACTAAATATGTGGGTGTGTGCAAATTAGCTTATTAGGCTGATTACGCTATCTAAGACATTCGAGTTACCCGAAAATAAAAACCAGTATCCTAAATGGAGTCCTGGTCATGGAAATCCCCTGAAAAAAAAAATTGTATTATCCGTGTTTTCTGGTTTTCTGGATTAAAATTTGAGTCTCAGAGCATATTTCATATTGCACATATGCTAATCAGCTGATTATGCTAATTAGGCTATTAAAAAAAGTTGTCCTAGGTTGTCAAGGTGACAACCAAGCTAAATTTATTTCAATAGCTATCTAGAACACGAATCAACAAAAATAAAACTTGTACTTAACAACTTTTCCAGGTCATGTACACGGTCTATGGGACCGTCTACAGGACTACGGTATAAGCCACCACTGCCGTGATGAGTAACAACCTTAAAGCGCAAGTTTAGATTTGGCGATTTGTGTGAGTGTGTTTGTTTGAAAGCTTTATGCCCACAGGTCATTCAGAATCTGTTATTGGTGTGATATGACCTTTGGGCATAAAGCTTTCAAATAAAAAAATAACTCGCCAAACTAAACTTGTGCTTTAAGGAAGACAATAATATGACAGAAATAGGGTGGAAATCCGTAGGAACATTATTCGATGTTTATTTCCATTTTCAGTGGTATTTTGATAGCACGCATTATTTAACGAGCTTACAATATGAGTTTATAGGGCTAATTCGTCGGCGTTCATCCGAACCGTCGTATCGCTATACGACAGTTTGATTGACTGCTCCTCCGGTTCAGATGAACACCGACGAATTGTTTCCACAAACATTTTGGGGTAAATAATTATCCTAGTACTCATAAAATTCATGAACGGTCTGCTCAGGTTCAGACTTCTAACTGAAAGTCCATCAAATATTACCGTTTCCGCAATAAATTTCTTTGAACCAAACATATCGTTTCTCCGTTTTGCCCCCTACCCCCTCCGGAGGTGATTGATTGATTTATACAATTATTTAATAGGATCAAATTAAATTAACTTAGACTTCTTTAAAGTGATAGGCTAACATTGTGGAGCTTCAATTTAAAAGATTGTCAAACTTTGATATCTCAGCTACATAGTAGTGTTCAAAGGGACAAATAAACACCCTAGAATACAAAAGTTTGGAAAGTTACACTGCCCATGGCAAGTTATGCATGAATAAACAATTAAAACTCGGGGCGAGTTTTAATAGCCTAGGTGTACACACAGTAAGTCTATGGGGGAAAATGGGCAAGTGAATCTGGTCAACTTACGATTTTCACTTTTTTAAAGCACTAAATAATCATTTTGAAATACAATTTTCATTTTCATTTTTAGGCCTCATCAAAGACACTGGTAGCATGGGGAATCATGTCGCTCAGATTTTTTTAACTGTGGTAAATGTTAGCCAATACCTTTAATAGAGAAGTCCCTCTCATAAGCGTTAGGCATGCTTTCAAGAGAACTCTGTACAATTATTGCTTACAGGTAATTATAATACAAAACAAGAATTAAAAACTATACAGGTACAGAAGACGGAAATTTAACAAAGGAGAGCAACAACAAAAGAGGGTATAAGATTCAGATGCCCAATAAATATTGTAGAACGAATGTTTGAGGTAAGAGACCACAAACTAGAGTTCCACTTTGTCGACGATTTGTAAATTATACCCACGTCATGTTCGATTACAGAAGTCTAAAATGAAACCAATTTTTGAAGGAATGATTGATTTATCAATTCAGAATTTTGGTAACCAGATCTGGCTACCCTTTCAAACGTATTTCCCTAAAGTTCATAATTGGTCTCATGTTTAATGTCATGAGAAAGGGAAGATATTTCCTTATATTTCGAGGATTTCGCCTCGACAAACGATCACGAACTTTAAAACGAGATTTACATAATTATACTGATATATTTGCATATTTATGAAGTATTTTTGTCTAAGATCCGTCATGCACCCAAAATAACAAAATTATTTTTGTAAAGGCGAAATACAATGATCACGATTTCCTGTATATATTCCACAAGTATGGGGTGCTCAAAACCCATATCTGTGTAAAATTCAAATATCAATACAATCATCTACTTCATGATGACGGATGGAGAGCTCTGTATCAACAAGATTTGTTTATTCGAGATGATCACTTGATAGCTTATTCATGAACAAAAGAGGGGGAGGTGTTAGGGTTTTTTCTAACACCTAAATAAGAAAATAATGCATTTTAATTCATATTTTTAAGTCGATGCACCCTTTTCAAGCCGTCATTTGGGCTCAATAAGCAGGTGAAGAAAATCCGACTAATCAATAATAATGATAGGTTCTTATTGTGCGCTATTCACCACAGTAGCGCTTACATATTATTATTACCCCGGTCACTGGATACAATTCAATCTCACTCTCCGCGGCCCCTGGGGTGCATTCCAACCAGTCGCCATTTTACAGGCGCGCACATGCTAAACAACCTACATAAATATTCCCATCCTACCGGGTACCCATTTATACACCTGGGTAGAGAGCGGGATGTGGATAAAAATGCCTTGCTGAAGGGCATTCGTGTCGGGCAGTTAGGGCTTGAACCCACTACTCTTAGATCGAAAGACGAGCGTACTACCGCTTAGCCACGGCTCCTCCACAAATTCAGAAAGTGATGTCAATGGCTATTTAATATCTTTCATTGATCCTTGAAGAAAATGGTCTCGTTTAATTCATAATGTGCATAGCTTATACTTTTTACGCAATTTAGATTTCAATAACTGATATTAAATATACTTTGTAAACAACAACAATTCAAAATCGTATTATTCCACATTGATATTGAGTAAAGTCATTTTCAGTTTTTGCACTAACTTATATATGCAAAGTAAATGAACGTACACATCGAAAGTACATAATGCTAGTGCAGTATATTAGGAAATTTTCTTTTAGTGTAGAGTTAGATCTTCATGATCTATGTTTGATACTATAATGAAAAATCCAAATCCAGTCATCCCAGTTTTATTCCTTGAACTAAAGTAAATCACTTCAATTAACATTTTTTTCCTAAATTTGAAAATTTACTTAGCAGATATCACAGAAGAAAGCAAATCCAAAATCCTTATTGTGATATTGCTATATGTTTTGGTTTTAGTTGAAAAACTTTAGAATTTAGAATTATTATGCGACTTTTTATTTATCTTTTTATGTTTTGGACCTGAAACCCAAATCCAATTCCCTACCCCACATTGCACGGTTTGCTAGTCAAAATGTATCGCGAATTGGTCCCTTTAATGCAGCATTGTTGTATCAGTGTGTCAATGGATTTTTCTTTTTGTTCTTGAGACCCAATTGCAGTAGGTGCAATGCTCACAGATTCTGCTTTATATAATTTGTTAGGATATCACAGAGATCAATTTAGTTAAAGGACATCAGATGTAAAAACAAATGATTAATCATGGAACAATTCGCTCTCAGTATAGAAGTGCACCCCTGCTCATTCTAAGCATATTCAACGATGCTATCATATTAATAATAATAATAAATAATAATAATAATAATAATAATAATAATAATAATAATAATAATAATAATAATAATAATAATAATAATAATAATAATAAAACAAGATATTTATACAGCGCAAATTGCTAAAGCCTCTATGCGCTGAAAAGATACTCAAATAGAAATACATGTAAATCTATCGGATTCTCATTATTGTGGCTAACTATTCCAAAGTATGATTCGCAAAAATAGAAAGTAAACATGTGAAGATTGCCAACATTAGGAAGAAACCCTCTCCACTTCTAGATTAATCCTATTCATTCGTTTGCGTGTATTTTATTTTAACAACAATTTTATCATAATCAATCAACCCCCTACTATACATCTCGTAGTACAACCAACGCTTAATCTGTCTATTCCATGGTCGTAAAATGCACAAAAGCACGTTGATTGCTGATTAATGATTTGCTTCAAAATATTGAGGAATATACGCGCATAACACAGTTCCAATGTATAATAAGATCGTTCTTGGCCACTGCCTGATTTCAGAACCAGCATCAGTATGTGTAAAGTGTAAAACATGGCATAGAAACACTAAACAAAACAAACGACAAGTCAATTAGATAATCATCAAGTGATTAAATCAGTCGAATTTGGGTGTTAGATTTAGCTTGCTCATTGCTGTCCTATCTGAGCTGCATAATCCTCCATGATCTCAATGTCTTTCATATAGGGTCTAAAAATGAAGCTCTGAAAAATTGTACTTCAAAGTAATCATTTAGTGCTTTAAAAGAGTGAAAAACCAGTGTGACCTTCTCCTGACCTGGCCTGTATCCTCCCATAGACTACTGTGTTACAGGTCTGACTAACTGAAACTCGGGTGGAGTACTAACTTGTTTATTCATACATACCATGCCAGTGACACCATAACATTCCAATTTTTTGGTATGCTAGAATGTTTTCTTGTCCATGTAAGCACTACTATGTAGCTCAGATATCATAGTTTGACAGTTACTTTAAATTGAAGTTTCACAATGTTAGCCATTGAATTTAACCATGTCTATTTCGCTATGTCTTCAGATATTGAAAGAAGAATCACGTTGTAATTTAACGAGTAACTCAATACTACCACCACAAATCTGATATATCACCATGAATATGAATTCTTGCCGCAGACGATGTATACTTTTATTTCAAATAGCACGACGTGTTATGAGTGTATACTGTATTGGCAGTACCAGAATAAAAACAGATACTTCCTCATAGACGAAAAGTGAAAATGGAATTGCACTTACCCGTGCATTGAACTGAAGTTGTGCAAACAAGTAGGTAAAATACCGTCTGAGCCGCAAATAAAAGGGTGTTCCATTCATTTCTTGCTGGGGTCTTCATTTTGGGTGTCCTAGAACAACTTCCACATGCACACCGGGGAGTATAGCATCTTTTGTGCATGGCAACAATATAACTGCGTCTCAAGAATAAAAAAAAATCCTTTACATCGAACAGTATCATTCAAAATCATATGGTGGCTTGGATTGTACGCTTGTATCCGGTGTCATACCATCCGTGATTCCGTTTTAGTAGGATAACATTTCAAACTGTATCATCATCATTTCTGTGCATGATATAATGTGTATGGCCTTTGCGTATACACGTACGTACGTGTGTGCGCCCGATAATGTATTGGCGTTGGTTTTCCTAGAATAATTCATAGTTACTATTAATACTCACGGTTTGTTCAAGTTTACTTCCTTGCGCACGCGTATTATTCATCTCGATCGATTTTACACATTACCTATAGAGTGGTTTCCCCGATTATACTGTTAAA